>CAUYRH010051947.1:0-16381 GCA_963574655.1 Perodicticus potto | reverse complement strand
AAAAAAAAAAGTGAATGGGGAACTAAGGGAGAAAGAGGAGGTCAAGGTACACTTAAACCCAAGGGACTGGGATGATAAAAGTGGTAGGCATAGTTTATTTATTAAAGTGAAATGGATTTTCTAGAAAGAGGCAATTTTGGAACTACTGAGTTTGAACTGATAGTTAAAACTGTGTGGTCAATTGTTATGGGAGTAAGAGTTAGTGCCAGAGAGGTTGACTTGCACATCTATGGGAGAAAATGAGGAAGTATGTATAGAGAGAGGGAAAAGTTTTCTGTTTACAGTTATTGCACAAATATATTAAGAAGAATAGAGTTATAGTTTTCCCATACTGGTCTTTTGCCAGGCAAAATCTCAAAGCAGAAGATGAAAGCAATAAAACCCCAAAGAAGGCCAAAGGGAGAAACTGGAGAGTAAAAAACATTTGATATATAAGAAAAGAATGGCAACATGGCAGAAGTAAGTTCTTCCTGAACAGTAATTACTTTAAACATAAATTTATTAAACTCTCCAGTTCAAAGGCAGAAATTGGCAGAACAGATTTTAAAAGGATAATTACACTATATGCTGTCTATAAGAGATTGACTTCGGATCCAAAGACACAAAAGGACAGAAAAGATATTCCATGTAAATAGATAACAAATGAGCGCTGGAACGGCTATACTAACATCATACAAATTAGACGTTAAGTCAAAATTGTTGCAAAACAGACAGAAGAATATTATATATTGATAAAAGGGTAAATCCATTAAGACATAATAATTATAAACACATATACAACAAACAGCAGACACCCAAAATATTATAAAGCAAGACTGAAGAGAGAAATATACAGTCCTATAATAACAGTAGGAAAATTCAATGCCTCACTTTTAATACTGGATAGAATAAGACAGAAAATCAATAAGAAAATAGAAGACTTGAAAAACTCTACATGTATAAGCCAACTAAATGTAACAGATACATACAGTACACACCCAAAGCAGCAGAATAAACATTATTCTTATGTGTCATGGAACATTCTCCAGAATAGACCATACAATTGGTCATGAAACAAGTCTCAATTAATTTAAAAAGACTGAATCACAGAAAGTATCTTCTCTGACCATAGTAGAGTGAAGCAAGAAATAGAAATTATATAACCCAATTATAGCACAAGAATATGGGGAAAGGGGCAAGGGAGGTGGAGGATGGGTGGAGAGAGGGTAAATGTTGGGATCACACTTATGGTGCATCTTAGAAGGGTACAGGTGAAACTTACTAAATGCAGAATACAATTTTTTTCATACAATAAACAAGAAAATCCCATGAAGGTTATGTCGAACAGTTGGATGAAAATATTTCAGATTGTATATAAAGCCAGCACATTGTACCCCATGATTGCACTAATGTACACAGCTATGATTTAATAATAAAAAAAAAGAAATAGAAATCAATAACAGAAAAAAGAACCCAGGCAATTTCACAAACATGTGGACATTAAACAACAAACCCCCCAAAGCCTTGAGAAGAACGAAGATGAAAATGCAACATACCAAAAGTTATGTTATGTAGTAAAAGCAGTACTCCAAAGGACATTTATATTGTAAATCTGTGCACTTAAAAAGAAGACTTAAAAAGAACAGACTAAATACAAAGCTAGCAGAAGGAAGGAACCAATAAAGATTAAAGAGAGGAAAAAAAAACAAATTTTAAAAATTAGAAAAACACTCAACAAAGGCAAAAGTTAATTCTTTGAAAAGATCAACAAAATGAACAATATTTAGCTAGACTAAGGGGAAAAAGGCAAGATTCAGATTACTAAAATAAAAAATGAACTAATGCACACAGCTATGATTTAATAAAAAATAAAAATTAAAAAAGAATTTAAAAAATAAATAAATAAAATAAAATAAAAAATGAAAGTGAAGACATTACTAACAACTTTAAAGAAATAAAGAAAATTATAAGAGAAAATAATGAATAATTAGACACTGAGAAAGTAAGTAACCTAGATGAAATGCAATAATTACTAGAAACATGCAAACTGTCAACATGAACATAAGGAGAAATAAAAATGTTGAACCTATAACAAGTAATGGGATCAACTCCCCCCCACACACAAAAAAATAATAATAATAACCTCAGGACCAGATGGCTTAACCAGTGAATTCTGTCAAACATTTAAGAAGAATTAACACCAATGTTAAACTCTTAAACTCTTCCCCAAAATTAGAATAGCAAAGGATACTTCCTAATCCTCCTATAAGGTAAGCATTACTCTGATACCAAAGCCAGAAAAAGACATTATAAGAAACAAAACTACGGATCAATGGCCCTTATGAAATAGGTGCAAAAACCCTTAACAAAGTACTAGTAAACTTGAATCCAGCAGCATATTAAAAAGAATATACACCATGACTAAATGGGATTTATCCCAGGAACATAAGGTTGGTTCAAATCCACATGATCATCTCAATTGATGCAGAAAAAAAGTTTTGACAAAAGTCAACACTCCTTAATGAGAAAAACACACAACAAAGTATGAATGCATGTAGAAAAGAACATGTTCAACTTGGTAAAGGGCATTTAGGAAAAAACCACAGATAGCGTGATATTCAAAAGTGAAAGACTTAAAAGCTTTCTTCCTAAGATCAGGAATAAGAGGGCTGCTCACCTTTTTACTTCTGTTTAACATTGTACTGGAAGTTCTACTCAGAGCAATTAGGCAAGAAAACAAAAGAAATGGCATCCAAATTGGAAAGGAAAAAGTAAAATTATCTCTATTCACAGATGACATGATCTTATGTATAGGAAATCCTAATCCTAAAGAATCCACAAAAATGACTATGAGAGCAAATGGAAAAATTTGGCAAAGTTGCAGGTTACAAGATCAACGTGCAAAATTATTTGTGTTTATATAAACTAGGAATGAGCGACCCCAAAACTAAATTTAAACTATTTAATATTCAACGGCACCAAAACCAATAAGATATTTAAGAATAAATTTAACCCACATGGTACAAAACTTGAACACTGAAAACTACAAAGTACTGCTGAAAGTAATTAAGGAAGATGTAAATAGGCTTGGCACCTATAGCTCAGTGGTTAGGGTGCCAGCCACATGCACTGGGACTGGTGGTTTTGAACCTGGCCTGGACCTGTTAAACAACAATTACAACAACAACAACGACAAAAAAAAAAAAATAGCTATCCCAAAGATACACCTGTCTCCTCATGCCTTAATTCTCTTTACTAAAGATGTACTGGGGCTGGTGGTTTTGAACCCTGCCTGAACCTGCTAAACAACAATTACAACAACAACCACAAAAATAGCCATTCCAAAGAACACCTGTCTCCTCATGCGTTAATTCTCTTTACTAAAGTGATAGAGCCTTTTTTCCCACAATCAGAAAAAAGGGCTGAAGCCAGAGCTCGCTATGGGAGAGAGCACACACTAGTATAGAAATTAGGGCAGATTATATCATCCATAAAGGCAGAGTTTAATCAACTGGGGAGGAGGCAGGGCAGGCAGAGTAAAAACTAAACCTGCCCTTCCTGAGGACACACAGAGTGTCAGTCACAGAGCATCAAGACTTGAATGGAGTCTTGTCTCTGTCACTATCACCTAACCTCAGCCAAAGCCCTTCTCACTGATCCAACATTGTCTAATTTTCTGTGATTCTATAATTCCACTTTTCAAATTTTCTTAGGGCTACCTCCATTTGCATTCCTATTAATGATGAGCACAGCAAAGTCCTCAGTGAATCCATGCAGTGTGATTCTGTTTACACTCTCGTTAAGATCAATTTTTAATTTTTTTGAGGCCTTATGCCTTGTTTACTTGGATCCCATTCTAATACATGTATTAATATAACTGTTTACATAATTTTTGAAAAATGAAACACATTTTCAATTACATTCATTCATGGTCCCGATCCAAGCAAACCTTTTATGTAAATAAATAACTACTCTTGCCAAGAGCATCATCACTTATGAATGTGTGAAGTTTGTATGTGTTAATTGTTGGTCCCTGTGTTAGTCCTTACAGTGCCATGTTGCTACATATATGCATTGTACTGGGCTAGGGTTATCCAAACCAAGTATCCCTGATGGAGTCCTGCCTGGTTCACTTGAAACTTATTTTTCTAATGCAAGAGCTTACTCAGCTGATTTGAACAGATATTCCACACTGCCTCCCGTTTTCCTTTGTTCAATTTCTCGTCAGGATCCTACACCTTGCATTAGTGTTGTTTGACTTCCTGTGGCAGAGATAGTTCTGAATGTTAAAACCTACAATCACACTGAGATATTTTTTCAACACTCCAGAGTATTTTAAGAATCACTTCTTTTTATATTCCGTTCCATTCCATTTCCTTTCCCTTTGCCATTGCTGAGTATTTCTTCTCTAACATGCAGGTGGTTAGAAGCTGTTGCCTTGAAAACAAAAACTTGCCTTCAAATTGCTCAACTTGCTCATCAAATTGTTACAATCTTTATGGTGTGGTGGTCATATCGATGCTGGATACATCCACTGTGATACAAGTGCCATATATGGAAAAGTCACAAAAGAATTTGAAGTAGGGCTATGGTAATTAGTGAGACAAAGAGCAATCTCCCTAAGGCAAAACTTGAAAGAATAAGTCACTATTTGGGGACGAATAGGAAATAGAAGTGGAGAAAGCCAAATTGGATTCAAACCAGAAATTGGTTATCCCTGAAAATCAGTAACACTTTCCTTCTGAGGAAATAAAGGTCAATGGTATCTTAGCATATTGAATGCTAGAATTATGCTTTATAGATCTTTGCTATAATCAATACCTTACTCATAGTGTGAGCTTGAGAAGAGTTAGATGGTGATGGGAAGGTGGCAATACTGATAACAAGAAACACCATTTATCAAAGCTTATTGATTTTTGAGGACTCCTTGTTTCCTTACAAAATACACCATATTTTCAGAGATTTCATTCAATACGAGAACTGGGCATGCCATGTGGATAGAATTAAAGTAAAATACAATCTTGGAAAGTGACCATTACCTTGACCATTACCTTAAATGGCAAGAGTTCTCAATAGGGGTTATTTTGCCTCCCAGGGGATATTTGGTCATGTCTGGACACATTTTTGGTTGTCACATTGGGGAGTGGGTTGCTACTGGCATCTAGTGGATAGAGGCCAGGGAACATCCTACAAAGTACAGAACAGCCTCTCACCACAAGGGATCATCTGGCCCCAAATGTCAATAAAGAAGTCCAGGTTGAGAAACCCAATGCAATGGGAATGGAAGGAAACCCACTTTCTAGATTTCTTATGTCAGTCTCTTTGCCTGTGATGTTGTATTAAATCCTGGTCTACCTATACTATTTACCACTATAGTCAAGGCTGTAAAAAAAGAAAACAGTGCATCTGAATTTCTGAAAGCAGTGTGTCTCAATTTCATTTTGACAGTCATACCTGCCATGGTGTTTGAATAGGCCAGGCCATGTGGGTAAACCTAGCCTAGAAGTCAGGTAGATCTGAGCTTCCATTATTCAGATAGTTGCTTCCATTTTTGGCTTTGAACCACTTCTGAAGATGTGACCTCTAGTTGCAAACTACTCTGGGAGAGTTCAAACAGGCATACATTCTCAGCCACCAAGTGGAACACCAGAATAGTTCCACATTTACAGAGAAGATGAGCCAGCTACCTCCAAGACTAACAAGCAACCTAGGCAAAGCTTAGGCTCGTGCCTAAATCAGTTTCTTAATTGCACTAGATCCTGCAATTCATATAGTAATGCCTGACATTTGTATGGTGCTTTTAACTTTCAAAGGGTTTTCCTTTGTAAATCCTTGATCTTAAGAGGTTAGTAAGATAGGGCAGCAGCAGATAGAGAAATTTTCATCTTATCTATAGCCCACTGGGAAAGAACCAATATTCAGAAGCATACATAATCCCCCAATATTAAAGACAACTGTACTGTATATGGGGCCATGGAAGGAAACAGCTCCCAGCAATAGGGCTTTCCTTCTCCCTGGGCACTGTGCTCCTGGATGCATCCTGGACTTGGAGTGGAAGTCTCAGTTGAACTGTAGTTTGGCTAAAAATAGGGAGATGCCCCGATCATCTTGTCAACAACCACATCCTCACCCCTCATGCCATAGGAGAGACTGGCTTAACCATAACATATCCCTTCTTGTTTGGAAAGATATACATTAGTTTGCTGGGCCACAGTAAAACTGCCTTTGAAGAGAAAAAGTTCCCAGAATAAAGTAATGTTTTTTTCAGCTACCCACCCCCCTTGGCCAATATTTAGAAACACTTCCTTAAGTATTTAAACAAGATGGAGGATAAGGCTCTACCCTCACCCCTGCCCTCCACCACACTTTTCCCCCTAGACACAAACTCTTCGTCCTCCCAAGTAATACTTGTCTCCAATGCCTTGCTCCCATACAAAGCTTAATACTCGCCAGAATATTGGACCACCTTGGCGCTAGGGGTTGGGGGAGACTAAGGGCAACAGAAAAACTTGCTTGGTGTCGGTAGGGACTTTCTCAGGGTAGACTTGGAGTACCTAGGGCTCTCACTAACTGAACTAAGGGCAGCTTCACAGGCTCAGTAATGGAATCACTGGGCCATTTAAGCAGCGGAGACAGTTCTGGCTTTTTGGGGAACCGGACTCCGGCTCGAAGTGCGTGCTTAAGGGGTTAATCAACGGGTTAAGAAGACAGCTTAAGGAAGCACAGCGGACCTTTCTTGAAGCTCAGGATTGTTCTGAGAATGAGTAGGCAAACGGGTTTCAGGTAACAGCCCAGTGTCCCGAAAGGCAGAGCCTCACATTCCTTTTTCCAGAGAGAGCTTGTAAGGGAGATAAAAGACAAAGCGGAGATTTGGGGCTGCGCGGCTGGCCGGACCACGGGATGCTGCCGGCTAGCGGACCTAAGAGCCTTCAGGTTGCTGGTCGAAGTCTGGGGCTTGGTGGGGGTGGGGCCACTTAGCCAGTTTCAGGAGGGTTCCAGAGGGTGGGCGTTGTGGCGCCAGGGTACAGGGTGGGATATGGGGATGGAGAGGTGCTTCACCTGACACAAAGGCAAGGTGCAAAGATCAAAGAGTCGCCCAAGTGTCCAATGACACCGCCCCCCCACCCAGACACCACTGCCAACACTAAGCAGTTCAGCCCCTCACCTATGTTGCAATTCGGCTGGGTCTTGAGAGACCTACCTTAGGAGTGAGAGGGGCATGGATGGGAGAGTTCGTTTGCACTCCGACTGGGTTAAACTAGACCCATCAGGGATGGAAGCCGGCCAGTTAGACCCCCAGGTCAGTCCTGGCGACTCAGGGTACCGTCCCGCTCTCCCACCGGCCGCCAGCCCGTGCTCTCACCAGCTCAACCCTTCCCCCAGAATGACCGCTGGGTGCCGGCACAACGCAGCGACCGCCCACCCAGACCCCAGGCTGGGAGGGGTGGGCAGAGGTCACTTCCCAAAGCAAGGGGCACCTACAGCAAAAGGCGAAGAGAGATTCTGCAAACCAGCCTCCCCAAGGGACTCCTGTCCCGCTACCCGCACAGGCGCTTAGCCTCCCACCCCCACCCCTCCAGTCTCTGCCACCACCCAGGGGAGGGGGGCGCCTGGGGAAGCAAACGAACGAGACAGAAAATTCCGTACCGAGGGGGGAGAGATGAGACGTTGGGACGGGGCAGCGGGGGGCTGACTTGGGGCTGCGGCTGCGGCTTCCTTCCACCCCTGGCCGCGGAGCTGCAGAGAAGGCAGGAGCTGCTGCCCCTGCAGGCTGCCCCATCCTCCCCCTTTCCCTCCCCCCTCCCAGCTTCCCCCGCCCCGCCCCGCCCGCCCCATTCGCAAGCCGGGAGAGTGAGAGTCTTCAGCTTGGGGGCTGGGGGAGGTGAGAGGTGCTTTCGCCAACCAAGGCTGGCTTGCTCCATCAAAATCAATCTCTCTCTCTCTCTCTCTCTCTCACACACACACACACACACACACACACACACACACACACACACTACATCACAACCGCGACGGGTTCTTTGCAGCTTGCAGCCAACCCAACGGGAGGGAGCAAGAGAACCTGAGCAGTAGGAAGCCGGGCGCAGATAGAAGGGAAAAGGAAGAGCTCGGGGTTGGACATTTTTGGAGCTAGGGGTGGGGAGGAGAAAGGGAGTGCGCCTCCTCGAATTTCCCCTCCCCACTCCTCTTTGCTTTTCTCCTTCCTTCCCCGTATAGCATTTTCCAGAAGCGGCAGCAGAAGGGGTCACACATCTTTAGTCTAGAAAAGGGATTTGGAGGGCTGGCCGGGCTCCTGCCGGCCGCTACCTAGCAGCTGGAGCTTGAGTGTACGTGTAAGAGTGTGAATAAGGCTCGCTCTCCCTCTCCTCTCTTCCCCCTTCCCCTCCCTCCTCCTCCCTCTCTGTCTCCCTCTCCTTCACTCTACCCTGTCAGCTACCCCTGTCAGTTTCTCGGTGTCAGTTTCTTCCCTTGCTCTTACTGCAAGTGGCTGGCTGCGCGAAGGGAGTGCGTGTGTTTGAAGGGGCTCAGGTTGGGTCAGAGAACTGGGAGAAGCCAGCAAGAACAGGGCAGGGGCACAGGTAAAGCAAAGAGTTTCAGGGAGCTGGCGAAGGTGAAAGGTGAGGAGGACCAGTCTGTCATGGGGAAGTTTAGGAATAACTGATGCACGAAGGGGGAAACCAAGGTAAGGAGCCAGTACTTGCGCTCCTCGCCACACCCCGCCCCTTTCCTGGGGCTCATCCGCCGACCCACCCGGCAGCCTCGAGGCCCCGGGCTGTCCCAGGCGTCTGCAGTTTGCGCGTCTCAGTAGAGGGGTCCATCAAGGCGCCGCGCCACGCGTCCTGGCTCGCGGACATCAGACGACACAGATCTGAAGAAACCACTTGGCAGAGGGTAAGTCGCCAGGCGGCCTGGTGCCGTCCGCTTCGCTGCTGCTGCTGTTGGGCTGCCAAGGGACAAGAGGCAGCGAAGTGCCTATTGAATGAAGGTGTTGGGCTGCTGTGGGCTGGGAGGAGCTGGCTGGCTGGCTCTGGGCTCCAGGACGTAAGGAGCAGGGGGAGGCCAGCAACAGATTGTTTCCGGACACCGGGAGAAAGATGCAACGGGAAAAGCTTTAGGGGTGATACAACAAGGTGCTCTTGGCAATGACCAAGAGCATCCTTTTCACTGGAAATATTCCTCTAAACCACAGCTTTGCCATATCCCTGGAAGTGATTTGCTCCATCCTTGGGTATATATTAAGCTCCCAGGGGACTAGCAGAGCAAGAGGCCAGCTCATGAAGGATCAGGGATCAAAAGCTTTGTTCTGTTTTGAATCCGTTAAACTTAAGGAATAGTTGGATTGGTTTGCTTGGCTTCATTAAGAGAACCAAGAAATGCAAATGGGGAACATCAGTCAGAGACCTCTTCTCCAAAGTGAACAGCTCCCTCCCCACCACACACACACACACACACACACACACACATTGACTTGGGCAAATGGTCATGATCATGTCCCTCCTACACAGGTACTGAGCTGAATTCACAGATCCTGATCTTTCTCCACGGTGTGGGAATAAGATGTGAAAGAAGGGATTTTTCCCCATTGCCAACCTGAGATCCTTGGGCCACCACCAGACCTGGTGATGGTCAAGTGTTTAGCAAGGTTATCACTCCCTCATGAAAAGCCTGGAACTGGGAAACCAGCCTCAGAGACAAATCTATGAACTTTACTTGAGTTTATTATATGAGTAGGAGACATACAGACTAATCAATAATGCTCCCTTTAAAGATTGTATGTTGGCTCCGGCTTCAAACGAGAAATAATTACTACACTAACACAGCACCCAGACTCACTTGTCTATTGCTATATAATTATCTTCGTGCCATTTAGCAGGAATGACAAGTTTATATATCAGCATTCATAATCGTCCATTGTTCATCTCTTAGATTTTTTTGGTGTTCTACAAATGATCCATATCATGTCCCTTTCCTCTAAACTCTTGAAAAGCTGAGATATAAACGATGTCAAATGGTCCCTTTCATCCAGTCTTTAAAATCTGCATATTTGAAATCAGAGTGTGTGGCAATATATTCATGTACCAAGTTGGATTCAAAGCCAATATATAGCCCCAGATAAAGGAAACGCACAGGGTCAAAGGAGTCTCTGATGTGAGGTTGAAGGAAGAATTGAAACCACTTAAAATCTATGCTTTGGTCCCTGGGAGATGCTGTTTTCATAAACTTTACATATATATGTATGTATACATGTGTAGTGAGTGAGTGTGTGCGTGTGTGGTTTTTCAAGGACCTCGCTCAACCCCATACAATATGAGCTCTGCATTTTTGTAGTGTGTGTTGTGGGGAGGGGGGATTGAATTTGTGCTTCCAAAAGCACCCAGCCTCTTTTGTTGAACTTTCTATTTATTACTATGTTACTAAAATACAATGAATTACCTCTTTCCAACTGAGCAAATGAAAGAAACAGATTCTGCCTTACATGAAACTGTTTATGTTGCATCAGGCAATTTGTTCTAATGCTCACTGCTGAGAGAGCAAGCAGAATGAGGATTACGTGAGTAGGATCTGAAAAGGTGCCCATTCTGTTACGTCTTTTTCACACTATCGTAAGCAAATATCTTCTTAGGTTCAAATTACACTTTCCCATAGGTAGCAAAGACCAGGTTGCAGACAGGTAGGAAATAACTGGCAGTTTCATGATTGGGGAAGAACTCAAAGCATCAACAGGAATGAAACCTACAGTGTAGGTCTTTGTTCTGTTCTTGGGGATGTGAGTATCTGGCTGCCAAAATAGGTCCTATGGTTACTCAGAATACAAGGACCTGGAAGGGTGCGGGGATTCTGAACAAATGTGGCCCCCAGCTTCACTGTTGCAGATTCACCTGTCTTCAGTGTATGTTTCAGCATAGAAACCTGGACCAGATACTACTGCTGTCCTTTCCAAGGGATAAGAGCTATAATCCTTTGATTCTATTCATTCTAGAGCTAACACCTAAAGCAAGGATGGCACACAGAACCACAGTATTTAGGGGAAGGCCAAGACAGGAAATTATGGATGCAGAGGGAGGAAGAGGAAAGGAATAGGAGAGAACCAAAGATGTTTTGAAACACCTGGAAAGAAAATCACCCAGGTGTTTGCCTTGGCTGGGAATGAAATTAGTCCAGAAAAATCAACTCAGCTGTGAAGCACCTTGAAATTGTTGAAGATTTGACTTGTAAACACTGCATAAACAGTGATAGAATTCTTTAGAACTTGGGACTTGGAAAAACTTGGAAGACATTTTCAGTGTTGCCATCTCATTTCACTCTTTTTTTTTTTTTTTTTTTTTTTTTTGAGATGCAGTCTCACTCTGTCACCCTGGTTAGAGTGCAATGGCATCATCATAGTTCACAGCAATCTTAATGTCTTGTGCTCAGGCGATCCTCTTGCCTCAGTCTCCCTAGTAGGAGTGACTACCGGTGCCTGCCACAATGCCAGGCTAGTTTTTCTATTTTTTTTTTAGTAGAGATGGGGGGGGTCTGGTTCTTGCTCAGGCTGGTATTGAACTCCTGAACTCAAGTGATCTTGGCCTCCCATAATTCTAGAATTACAGGCATGAGGCTCCACACCTGGCCTCATTTCACTTTTTAGTATATTGAATTCTAATGTGCAAGCCATTCAGGTGTTTAATTATCGAATGGATATTTCAGATGTGGCCAAGCTGTTTCCCTCCTGCCTGCTTCCATGCTTCCAAACATTCTAATTTGTCTTTTGCATGGCTCCATTGCTGAATGAGATGGACCAGAGAATTTCTGCCTGCTCTCCTACTAAAGCAGTGGTTCTCAACCTGTGGGTCGCAACCCACAGAAACTGTATTAAAGGGCCACGGCATTAGGAAGGTTGAGAACCACTGTACTAAAGGTTCCTGTTTTCAGCTGTTCAGATGCCTCCTGCACACTGATGGGGAATATGAGGGGCAGGACCTCTCTCCGTGAAGCACCCTGTGCCCCAAAGGTGTCACCAACCTAGTCTAGCCTAGTCATTTTCCAGGTTTTCAAAGAAAGGTATGAGAAAGTTTTCAGCCTGCAGACAGAAATAATGCCTCATTATAGGAAGCACTTGCAGCTAATCAGCTCCAGAGACGGGCTAAACTGAGGCTAGACATCATGTCCAGAGCTTAGTAGCTTATGTATAGTGTCATCCTTTCTAAAACTCATAAAGGTTTTCTTCTGTTGATGGACCCCTCAAGCCCTTTGTCCACTTAGAGCAGCAGAGTGGTGGTGCCAGCAAGGAATGATTCCTGAATGACTCAGCTGTGGTCTTATAAACAAACATGTATATCATGTTCAACTGAATAAGAACAGATGACTTTAAAATATTATAAAAGCTGATAGGGCTAAGCAAAAATTGCAGTTCATTGGATCAAGGGAACTTTGCAAGTTTCCTAGGTTTCGTTCTTGGTTACCCAATATGGAATTGGCTCGTAGATGCTGGTGGCCAATGCAATTAATTGCCCCAGCTCTTTGGCTTGGCAAAGGTAAAGAAAAAATGATGATAAGAAATAAGCAGATATCTTGACAGGGACTAATCCCCTCATTTCACCTACAGATTAATTGACACTTACAGAGTAAAAATGGCTTGCCTAAATCACCTAACTAGCTAATAACAGAGACAAAATCAGAAACCAGGACTGCCTGCTAATACTGAATAAACCTTCTGAAACTCTCCAGAGATTTTCCTGGGAAATTGAGAGGAAATTTAAACCAAATTTTCCAAGATCACAGACCTCTTCCATCCCATGTTTATATGCTTATATCACATGTTAGTTCCAAATCCTTGTGCTTATTTATATGCTTATATTACATGTTAGTTCCAAATCCTTGTGACTTTTATTCTCACACACCACCTGCCCCCAACACACACACACACACACACACACATTCACACACAATGCTATTTTGCCAGCTTTGAGAACATGACATGTGTAATATTCAGATGGAAGGCATAATTAATTAAACACGACAAAAAATGTAGCTGCTTACATTTATGTGGCTGATCTCCTTCAAACCAGCAACAACAAGGCATCTGTATATCCCAGTCTCTGCTGTTCCATAGTAGTTTTAGGTAATAGAAGCTGGTAGAATCCAGTGACTATGGCTCTGTAGACTCTGTCTCGGTCTCAGAATCAGCACACCCCCCCCCCAAATGCATGTGTACGCATGAGCATATACACATAGAGACACACACACACATACACACACAGTCACACAATTCCTGAGACATTAAAACAAAGGAAATAGAAAAAACAAGTGGTTTTGTAGCAGAATATGAGAAGAAGGAGAGGTTTGCAGAGGGCTATCATTGCCTGTCTCCATTCTTTCGCTTTGATGCTTAATTCACATTAATCCCACCCTAATTTTTTTTAGGATCTGAGAAAATAGGCCAATGCAAACGTGTTTACTACAGCTCAGAAAGATGAGATGAAGGATTTTCACATTCTAGTGAGGACATCATATAGCGAAGAAAAAGGCTAGGTAGGCTAGAGCTTTGCCACCTCAAGTGTGGACCCCAGACCAGAAATGCCATCATCCGCTGACAGTTATCTATAAATGTAGAATTTGAGGTTCTTCCCCAGACTTACTGAATCAGAATCTGTTTTTTATGAAGATCCCCAATGATTCAGTTTCATACTACAATTTGAGAAGCACTGGGTTAGAGTTCACCAAAAAGCATCTGAAAGACATTTGAAATTAATTAATTACCTACTGGGCATTTAGGGACAATTCCCTAAATTGGCCTACTATTTAAAAAAATAAAAATGAAAACTTTCCTCAGGTATGCTGCTCTCATTATTCCAGTGTAAAAGACTTAAGTGTGGGAAAGAGAATTTATTCAAGGGGTACTAGACCATAGGATTATTATGTGTGCCAGGAAGACCTGGGTTTATGGATTCACACAAACCTGAGTTCAAATCCTGGCTCTGCCCACAAATTACTAGCTGTGTAAACACACACAGGGTACTTTGCCTGAGACTCAGATTCTTCATCTGTAAAACTGGATTCATAATAGTAGCCACTGGCATTGAATTGTTGGGAAAATTAAATAAGACACTGTATATGGTGAACAATCAACAAATAAAAGATTTTATACTTAATATGACTTGGCCAATAACTTTGGTTTGCTATAATATAGCCACCGGATATGATATCTTTGGTGCACATTTAGTGTCTGTTTCTAATTGATGTGAATCTTATTGGCCATTCCATGGATAAGATGCTAAGAATGACACACAACATTAAAATATACTTTAACATAATGAAGGCCCCCAAACACACTTTGCTCAGAAAGAATTGGAATCAGAGTGGCTCTATTCTATGAAACGTATCTCAAAATATTGCCATGTTGGAAAGTCAATAGTGAGGCTCTTTCTGCATGTTTTCTTGTATTTACAGACCCATACACACATAGGAGCACACACACTTCCTTCGATGGAGAAACTGTGAAACAATTCAAGGCTGAAATAGCATTCTCGGGTCAGAAGTAAATGCTACTGAGTATAAAGCCTTATAACAATCTCTAATTTGGGTGAATAATAATCTACACTTTATAATTTGCCCATTTTACCAGTTTGATGACTCAAGTATATGCTATCCTTATCGATATTTTACAGATTAAAAAAAAATGAGGCAACTCCTACTTCTTCCCAGCGCATTGTGCTGCCTACTTGCTCAATTTTCTCATCAGTGAAATACAATAGATATAGTATTTATAAGTTCCAATAAGCATTTGATGCTGTAAAGCCTTTTGATTGGCATATAAAATTTGGGTAGCCTGATTGCAAAGACACAGAGGCAGACACTACCATTTCTGGGTCTCAGTCCTTTGGCATGTTTGAGACCTCCAGCTTCTATTGGAAGTGATGTCACCCAACCTCCATTGATTTTTCAAGAGGATCACATTAGTATGGCATAAATAATTTTATAACAGACAATATAGATCTCTAATTTTTATGATTTCTGTCATCACCCTAAACAGTAGCAAGTGCTATCTATTATTGACCATCTTTGTATTAGTTTTCTGTTGATGCCATACCAAATTACCACAACCTTATCCATTTAAAACAACACTAATTTATTATTGTTATGGTCCTATAGGTCAGAAATGTGACACAATGATCACTGGGGACTACATTCCCAATGAAGAATCCATTTCCTTGCTTATTCAGGTTATTGGGCCAATTCACCTCCTTGAGGTAGTAGGACAGAAGTTCCTATCTCTTTGCTAGCTGTTCACTAAAGGTTGTTCCTAGCTTCTAGAGAGGCCACTCACATTCCTTGGCCCATGAGCCCATTCCTCTGACTTCAGAGCTAACAAGGGCCAGTTGAATGCCTCTGATGCTTTGAATCTCTCCTACCTATTCTTCCTTTGCATCTCTTTCTGACTGACTATTCTGCCTTCTTCTGCTTTGTTTTGTGCCTATGCTGGGCCTATCCAGATAATTCAGGATAATCTCCTACTTTCAGGTCAGCTAATTAGCAACTTTAACTTCATCTGAAAAAAAATCCCTTTTGCCATGTAACATATATTTACAATTTCTGAGGATTAGGGTGCTGACACCTTTAGGAGGACGTACCTTATCTATCACAATCATCTATGCATTGAGTGCTACAAATGCATGATCTTAAATGATGTTCACTACGGTAGCTGTATGATAGGTAGGATTACTCCCATTTAACAGATGAGGAAACAGAATCAGGCAAGTTAAGTGATATGCCTAATATTGCACAGCTAGTAGTAACTGGTGGAGGCAGGGTTGGAACAATAAGTTTTTCCTGTTGGCCTAGATTATGCCGCCTCTTCATTGACAGAAACCATTTTTGGTTGTTATTTTTGTTTTTCTTACTTTGTTTTGTGTTTTCTTTATAAATTTATATTTTTGAAGAGGTAATTTATGTTTATGGTTCAAAATCAAAATATATCAAAGAGAATTCAGCAAAACTTCTTGTTTCTACTCTACTCTGTTTCTCATCTGCCTGGTCGCTACCACCTCGCCATCATTTGACTTGTTTCCCTCTAAAACTTTTTTTTTTTTTTGCAGTTTTGGCCGGGGCTGGGTTTGAACCTGCCACCCTCAGTATATGGGGCTGGCACCCTACCCACTGAGCCTCAGGTGCCACCACCCTCCCTCTAAAACTTTTGTTTTTTTGTTTTGTTTTGTTTTGTTTTGTTTTATTGAATCATAGCTAAGTACAATAATTCAATCATGGGGTACAGTGTACGGGCTTCAGATACAATCAGAGATATTTTCATCAACCTGATTGCAATAACATTCAAGAGATTTTCTCATTACTTTGTGAGAACAATTTTGATCCGTAATAAAATAGACTCTACTTACTGACTTATTTCCTTGTACTATATGTGATT
>CAUYRH010051944.1:0-16560 GCA_963574655.1 Perodicticus potto | reverse complement strand
CGTTGTGGCGGGCGCCTATAGTCCCACTCCCTCACTTGGGAGGCAGAGGCAGGAGACTCGCTTGAGCCCAGGAATTGGAGGTTGCTGTGAGCTGTGATGCCATGGCACTCTATCCAGGTTGACAGCTTGAGGCTCTGTCTCAAAAAAAAAAAAAGAATTGCCCTCAAGCAATTTTATTATAACGCTTCTTCAGGGGTAGCCCATATCTAAGAATTGATCAGTGTGGGGGTAAAACCCCTGGTCTTGTTGCCTCATTTGGACATCTTTGAGTGGCCATTCAAGTTTCAGAATTTCCTATGAGATAGAATGAGACCTGTTACCATGGCATTACAATTTCACTTTTCCTTCTGCCAAATTAAGTTTCCCTCACATCCCTACAGGTATTGTCCCCAAGAGCATTGCTTGATAAACTTCCTTCATGCAAATCTCCATTTCAGTTGTCGTCAGTTGTGGAGTGCTACCTACATTCCCCACCTGCATCTGGAGTTTGCTTCAAATCTTAGCCAGCTTGTCTGGTGATAAGAATCCCTGTGAAGACTTTCCCTGTACCCTCCCATAAATAGTTTGATCCTATTCTCCACACCTTTAGCAAATGGAAACAAACTATTTTTTTAAATGACACCATTATCTGTTAGGTTTGAAGATTCCACTTGCCTAGAAACTCCCCCCTGCACCCTATTTAGTGACATAACTGATAATTCAAGCTCTGGGGATACTGATTCATTACTGGCGACCCATTTTGGGATTGATTGGGGTTCTGGATTAGCGCAAATTATAACTGAATCTATAGTCATTACTGGGCTAATTTCACAAGTTTTTCTCCTTTCCTAATGACTGCATACACATCCCTACACTGAACCCACAAGGATGGTAAATATTCTGATATAACCTATTGTCTCCAATTTCCTTCACATAACACATTCCCCAGAAAATACCTGGAGAATTCTCATTCTGTCGTTTAGGATATGAAGTGTGTATTTTGGCATCAATAAATATACGAAAATAAGAGATCTGAGATAATCTGTGTTTTTACATTTGCAACTTTTCCTTGGTAAATAAAACATCAGGTTGAGTCCTTTGACTCAATTCCAACCTTAGGGGCTTATAGACAAAATTGCAAAGATGATACATACAATAAAATTTGTCACCACATGGTTTTATAATAATAACATATTTTTTTAAAAAGAAAATAACTTATAGAGGCTGACCCATCAATAGGAGATTGGATAAATAAATTAAGTTATATTGATGAAAAATATGTAGGCACAAAAAACAATGGTATTAAAGTGCATTTATTTGTAAGACATTCACATCTTTAAAAATCAGGTTATTGAACAATATGAAAGATGTGATCTATTTATATAAATAGGCATGAACACATAAAGAGAAAGCTAAAAAGAAGACCATCAGTTTTTTTTCTCAGTGGTAGAATTTAGAGTGACACATTTTTCAGAATTGGTTAAATTTTTATGATATATACCCAAGAACAAATTTTTTTTTTTTTTGAGATTTGCCTCCCAACAATCCTCCTGCCATTTTTCCATTCTCCCATACTTTTTAAATAACTTCTCAAAAGAGGAAGACCCAAACCCATGTTCATAGCAGTATCCAAAAGGGGGACGTAACCCATGTGCCAATCAATAGATGAATGGATAAACAAAATGTGAAATATACACCCAGTAGAATATGATTACCTTTAAAAAGAAGGAAATTTTGATACATGCTATGACATGAATGCACCTTAAAATTATCAGGCTAAGTAAAATAAACCAGTCACAACTGGAGAAATTCTGTATGATTACTCACGTGAGATCCATAGGTTAGTCACAACTGTGGAGACAGAAAGTAGAATGGTGGTTGTCAAGAGCTGGAAAAAGGGAAGGAGATGTTTAATAGGTACAGAATTTCAGTTTTGCAAGATAAAAGGAGTTCTAGAGATGGATGTTGTTGGTGGTTGCACAGCAGTGCAAATGTACTTAGTACCACTGAAATGTACACTTAAAAAATGGTCAAAATGGCAAATTTTATATGTGTATTTTATCACAACTTAAAAGGTAAAGAATTTTAACAAGTAAAGAAGATTTGGTTTTTTTCACTTATATCTCACTGAAACATCCAAAGACCCCTGAACACCATATTTCCAGGGGAGTGGGGAGCAGAATGGTAACTCAATCTTTTATTCCTTCCAGAGGAAACAATCTATGATATTCTTCTTTCCATTTCCCACAGGAGGCAGGAACAGTGATGGTTTTGTTAAATGTGTGAAAGCAGAAGGATCACAGGGAAGCAGGGGAAATGGCAAAAATTAATGCAGGAAAAAATAATGTAATGCTAATTCATCTACACAAGATCATTTCTCTAGTACATCTCTCTGTAGAAGTAAGGAAGTAAAAACTTCTCTTCTCCACAAAAGACAGATGATGATGATAAAGAAATACTTCCTGATAGATTCTGTTATGATGATCATCCCCACTTTGAACATAGGATGATGGCCAAACCCAACAGATTTACATCTACTTTTGTAAAAATTTACATGATGTTGGTGACTTCCTGGGGGTTTAATGCCCAAAAAGGCAAGTTTCACATTTAAGGAGACTAATGAGAAAATGCAACATATAAGGCATTCTTTGTGGCAAAAAGAAAGGATCCAAACACTGTACTTAAAAAAATTCACTTGGTTTTACTAGGCACTATGGTATATGCCTGTAGTCCAGCTACTTGGGAGGTTGAAGTAGGAGAACTACTTGAACCCAAGAGTAGTTAGAGTCCAGCCTGGGCAACATATTGAGACCCTTCTTTCTTTTTCTTTTTTTTTTTTTTTGTGAGTTAGAGTCGCATTCTGTTGCCCGGGCAGGAGTGCAATGGAGTTATTATAGCTCACTGCAACCTCAAACTCCTGGGCTCAAGGGATCCTTCTGCCTTAGCCTCTAAAGTAGCTGAGACTACAGGCATGTGCCACTACACTAACTAATTTCTTTTTTCTATTTTTTATAGAAATGGGGTCTTGCTCAAGCTGGTCTCAAACTCCTGAGCTAAAGCAATCCTCCCCCTACCTTGGCCTCTCAGAGTACTAGGATTACAGGCATGAGCCTCCATGTCCAACCTAGAGCTCAGCTCAGGGAGGGAGAGAAAGAGGAAGGAAGGAAGGAAGGAAAGAAGGAAAGAAGGAAGGAAGGAAGGAAAGGCTCACTTGGTTTCAAATGCCAGGATGCTGCTGGCAGGAAACTCTGACAAAAACAGAAGCAGCATAAATAAGACCCTGTAGTGAGGGCTTGTGCTTACTGAGCAGAACCCAGCTCATTAAAAGGCCACCTTCTCTTATATGGATTTTTGTAAGAATCATCCTATGACTCTTCTAGGCTTTCTTCCCTTCTTTTACTTCCAAAGCAGGAATCTGTTCTGACCCTTGGGAACAATTTGAGCCTACTGACCTTGAACGATTCTACTTTCCCTGAATGTTGGTGCTTCCTGGCTGGAACAGGGGAGAGAAAAATTATTCAATTTTGTACTTCTTTAGTGTTTCCAACATAACAGGCACACGTGCTTGGATATCACATGCTTTGCAACAGAGGAGACCAGGATATTAATTAAGAATTTTTAGAGGTAAATACAATAGTTTTTATAAAATAGGATGTCATTTGCTCAGGCTCAGGTGGTATTGAAAGGCAAAACCTTGGACTGTACCTAGTCAAGAGTTCCTTTCTTTGGATTCTAAGTAAGGGTAAGAGAAAACTAAAGAGGGATTTGAGGGTGAGTCAAACTGAAAGCCTCTGTTGTAATATCTTAGCATTTTAAAATTGAAAGAATCCTGATGATCCGTTAAACTCAGCTAATGTGTTTTACTATAGACCTTAAATTTTGCTAACAATAATTTCTAGACAGGTCCAGATATTTAAGATTCACAACTGAACAAATTGAAATATTCAGAATTAAACTTAAATTAGCTAAGTTACTCACTGGGAATTACCAGGTGGAGAAAACTTAAAAAATAGTAACGTAGAAATCTACTAAACTTTGATTTCATTCACTATAGCACTAAGTTTTTTATATCCTGTCTGTAAAATTTTGACTCTGCTTCAAATTCCAGCACTGACTCGTGATCTGTGCAAGAATCTAGCAGTTACTTCAGTGACTACTTAATTTTTCTCATAAAAATAAAAGCCATTGCTACCCTTTTCCAAATTCTTTCCCACAGCTAAGAAATATTTCTCTCAAAAAATTTTATGTATATATTTAGATCTATGACCTTAGCTCACATCTAAAGTGCTTTGGCCCATTCATCTTAGTTCCTCATATTTGGTTTGGAATGTTTTATCCCAGTTGATTACCAATTCTATCCATTCTTACTGTTTCTATCAACATCTTTTTATTTTTTTCAACTGCAACTTTCCATCATCCTAATGAAAGCAGTTACTTTAAAGAGATTAACATATCCCCAAAAAGAAGGTGCCTGCCAGAGCCAGGTACTGTTGGAGAGGTCAAAGGTGAAGTTTCTTGTCCTTGCTCAAAGCGAATCCACAGACATACATATAGTAACAACAGCACAAGGAAAGAGTGGTGAGAGTCATGGGCTCAGTAGAGGAAGGAACGGATCAGGAATCAGAAAAGGTGTTAGGTAGGACATTCACTGGAGCTAAGTCCTTAAGGACGAATAGGATTTCAACAAGCAGAGATGGACAAAAGGGAATTCTGACTACAGGAAAGCATAAGCAAAAGAGAGCAGCCAGAAATCGGGCTGTGGGCAAGAGCAACTAACAGTTTGGGCTGGCCAGAATGCAGACTATTTGTGAGCAATCAGGGGAAGAAATGTCAGGAAAGGCAGGAAAGACAGGTTATGGTTGCACATGACCTATAAATGGAGTCTCTGAAGAGACTCTCAAGAATTCTCAAATGAAGTTATCTCAGGCAGGGAATACTGAAATGTGACAATTAATCACTTGCTTCACACTGTGTTTATAAAAAGATAGGGTAAGAGAAAGGTGATTGGCAACCTAGAGTCAGAAATTAGCAGCTCCTATCAAAAGATGAGTAGAGAAGAAAGTTCTTGTGCTGGTGCAAGTATCTGTTGATCTGAGACACATGCCCTTGTTATGGAGACAAAGCTCTCAGCTACTAATTCCCCCTGACCATAAAACCATTGCTCCCCATGTCACTTTTAGAGTGTTTATTCATCGCCTATAAAACAAGTTCAAATTCTATAGCAGCGATCTGGTTTGCAATCTTCGTGGTGCCACGTGGAGGTGGGGTGTGGAGAGGTGAAGCTCTGTATCCCTGCCCCTGGGGTTGAGAAACACAACTCTATAGCAAGGTACAGGGCACATAAGAAGCCACACACACAGATCCAAGTCCAGCCTCCCTGTCCGTTTCTACCTATCATTAAGCTCTACCCCTAATAAACCAATGCAGAGATGAAGGAGGTTAAATCTTAGAATCAATCTGGCTCTGCATTCGGAGCTGAGATACTCCAGCTGAGATAGGACTCACCTGAGAGCTACAGAGCAAAAGGCCAACAGAATGCCAAAGGCAGACTAGAAAAAAGTCAAAATCTAAATCCAATCAACATGTCTATCCTCTAGACTGAGCAGCAAGACAGCAGCCAAATATGGAAACTGGAGTTACCCAGGCAGAAGGGCTCGTTTAAATATCATGTGTAGGAGCAGAAGCTGGAGAAATTCCAAAGCTCTGGTGCATTGTCCCAGAGATTCCTTCATATAGTTATCTGAGGTTTAGGAATAATCAATCACGTATCAAAACAGATCATAGGGATGCTGCGAGACTCCAGTGAATTAATGTCTGTCACATCACCTACGGGGGCGGGGGAGGAACTATTCACAGGAAGGAAAGCCCTTCCAAGAATCTTTCCTCTTGCATTTCCTTCCCTCAGCATACACATCTTCTTCCCTCATCTGCTTGTCCAGCTTCTCTTTCACTCTTCCAGATCAGACTTAAATGCTACACTCTCCTTGAAGCTTCGCCTGATTCTCCCTAGTAGAAAGAAATGTTTCCCTCCCAGAATTTACAAAGTACTTTGTACATAATCTTATAGCCGTAGAGACTATCTTTTCCAACCTGGAAATTAGCGTATATTTGACAAGTTTGGGGGACAGAATATTTTCAATGGATATGATTTAGGAAAATCAAGTTCCTGAGTTTACCATTTTTATGGCATCGCGTCATAGCATATAGTATCTTGGTTTCCTGTATTTCTCCCTAACTCAGTCCCATGCTTCTGAACAGAACATCTACCTTTGTAGCTGTTCCCACGTTAGCAATGTGCTTGACAGGTGAGAGCTTCTTGGCTTCTTAGCCGATAAATATTTATGAAACAAGGGATTCATCACTTTTTGGTTCTTTTTTTTGAGACAGAGTCTCACTTTGTCACCCTCAGTAGAGTGCGGTGGTGTCACAGCTCACAGCAACCTCCAACTCTTGGGCTTAAGTCATTCTGCTGTCTCAGCCTCCCAAGTAGCTGGGACTATAAGCGCCTGCCACAATGCCTGGCTATTTTTTTGTTGCAGTTGTCTTTGATGTCTAGCAGGCCCAGGCTGGGCTCAAACCTGCCAGCGTCAGTGTATATGGCTGGTGCCCTACTCACAGAGCTATGGTGTCGAGCCCCATCAGTTTTTTTTAAAAATAAATACAAACATATTATATAGTGTGTCATTTCCTAATTTCTGTTTAATATCTAGACTACAAAATAAAACTTTTTAATTAAAAATAATAAATCTTAAAATCTATTTAATCACATAGGTGTTTTAAGCAGATTTTTCTTTTTCCTCATCCACCACGGTTTTGATGCTCTTCCATTCTTTTGCTTTTCCTTGACAGGAATCAAACTCTCACATTATTCTATCAACCTTTGCCTTAAAAAAAAAAGTGTCATGTCAACTTCTGCTCACAGCAAAGTTACCTTTCAAGAGGCAGAGCTGGGATAGGAGAAGGATCTACAACAATTTGGCCAAATCACTTTAGAGGTAAACTAAGGTCATAGATCTAGAAATGGATCTCAGTGTGAGCTGTAAATCCAGGAAGAGAGAAAGAAAAACAAACAGCGGGGGGAGACAGCTGGTTGAGGTTGAAAAGCAGGATCCAGTTAAAAAAGAGGGACCTGGCTAAGGGAGACAGTTCAGAATTCAATGTCATGGCCCCTATGTGCTGAATGGCCCTTCTTTTGAGTGGTTTAGTGTGTGGCAAGGGGAGTGGAATGTGGTAACATAAGGGAGCTCTGTAGGGCTGGATTCAGTGAACCTGGGATCACCTTTGGGCTGCTGCTCCCTTTGTAGAGCCTACCAGAGGACGTGGCAGGCAGGGCACCCATAATTCCTGCTCTACTGTCTGCATCACTGAAGGCCAGCTTCAGCTGCTTCCCTTTGGATGCCTCCATCTAATGGTATTAGGAACCAAATCCTGGGATACCACTGCATTAGTTTGAATACAAGTTCAACAGCTGGAACCAAAGACAAAATAACAGTGGTTAAAATAAGGTAGAGGTTTATTTGTCACTCTATGACAGTCACAGAGCGAGCAGCTCAGCACAGACATGAAGGGGCCATGGTGGTGGGGACTCAGCCGATTTCCACCCTTGTCCCTCTTCCTTCCTTAACATGCAGTTTCTATCTCATGGTCAAAAGTGGCTGCTCTAGTTCCCTGCACTGAATTCACACTCCACTGCAGGAACATTAGGAGGAAAGGGGGTGTGTGCACCCTTCATTTTAAGGGCGAAACCTAGAAGTTGCATACATTACCTCTACCGACATCCCACTGGTCAGATCCAGACACGTGGTCTGCCCAACTCCACGGGGAGCTGAGAACTGTAGGCTTCAGCAGAGGAGCCGCAGAAAGTGAGGACAGATGTCCGAGAGACTTGGTCTCTGTCATAAGGCACTGGGGCTCTCTGCTGGGTCCCTGGTGTATCTGATATTACTCTTTTCTGCTTAGGGCTGAAAGCACTTTAGGGAGTGAGGACGAAGCTGGCGTGCTGCAGCTTCTCAAAAAAAAAAAAAATTTAAAACAAAAAAACTATAGACTTTTGGACTTCACCATCAGAGATTCAGTAAATGTGGGATGAACCTGTATATTTACCAAGCAACCCCAGGAGATAATGACATTGAGGTATAGGGTACACACACACACACACACACACACACACACACCTTACTGTAGGAGAACAGTAGCTCACTTTTATGTTTGAAGGATCACCATTAACAGAAAGAAAATGTTAACATTTCCTGGGGATTATTATTGGTATTATCTAATACTATATATTATATTTTATTGTTAATATCATTAGCATGAATGTCATCTTTTATTTCATTAGCCACTACTATTTATGTATCATCTAGGCTGATCCTCCCACTCTTCTGTATGAGGTAGATAGAGGTAGAAATACCTCCACTGCCCTTAAGAGAAACTGCGTTTCAGAGAGATTAAGGTAATACTGGATTGCTCAGCTATTAAGCGGCTAAATAATAAAAAATTACATGGAATGCTGAAATTATTTTTGCATGGTCCCAGGAGTGAATTCATGTATGAGTCGAACTCTGGTACTTCCTTTCAGCCTCGAATTTAACATCATTTACACCCTCTAGGTGCTACTAGTTTCTAGAGCCTCCAAAAGGAAATCCTGGAGCACAAAGTCCTTTCTTAGAAAATTGATCAAGATTTCTATTCTCCCACTTCGGCAGGAGACTGTGCTGTGCCAGTGTCAATACTTCTGTTGATTTTAGTCAGGGTAGCTGCCATCATTTTCTCTTACCTGGATTGGCTCCTTCAGCTTTTGGTGGCTTCTGGGTCTATGGGAGCCTTTGCAAATACCCTGGTCTTTCACCCACACCATGAGACACTTTAGTTTTGTTACCCCAAGCATCTGGGGCTGCTTAAAACGTCTCTCCAGGTTTCAGCTTAGCCACTTTTGTCCTACTCACATGGCAGATAGTACTCTCTAGAAAAACTGAAAATTCTCTTAATGGGAAATAGCATTTTTTGCTTTTTTTTGTTTGAGACAGAGCCTCAAGCTGTCACCCTGGATAGAGTGCCGTGACATCACAGCTCAGAGCAACCTCTAATTTCTAGGCTCAAGCGAGTCTCTTGCCTCCACCACCCAAGTAGCTGGGACTACAGGCGCCGGCCACAACGCCTGGCCATTTTTTTGTTGTTGCAACCATCATTGTTGTTTGGCAGGCCCGGGCTGGATTCGAACCCACTAGCTCAGGTGTACATGGCTGGCGCCTTAGCCTGTTGAGCCACAGGCGCCAAGCCGGAAATTGCATTTTTTATTGCATTTTATATACAACTGTCCCATCTTTTGCTATCATATGTAGGAACTTTTAGGTGCCAATTTGCTTGGGAACATTCTGCTTTCTATATACCTGGCTTCCCAGTGTAATTTTTAATAGCTTCCCCTTCCACTCTGAGAAGAGTCTCAGATTGGGCAACAAACTGCACAACTATCCTACTCATTTGATATCTCTCCCCAAGAACTCAGCTTATATATTTTAGAATAGTTGTTGGTATTTTGTGCCTCTCAACATTTGTTAGGCAGCAAAACTACCCAGAGAACTTGTCAAAAATAAATTTCAAGCCCTGCCACTCCCCTCCCTCACCCCACCCCCAAACTATAACAACAGCTTTTTGGGAGTAGAACTGAAGAATCTGTATTTTGAGAAAGTTCCTAAGTGATTCTGATCATGTTCTTCTACAGAACCAAGTTTAGGGCCTACTCCTAATTTGTATTTCTACTTTCACTCTCAGTAGCCAGGTGACCTTGGGCAGATTACTTAATTGCTCTAAATCTATTTCTGAGGGTGAAGGTAGGTAAAATTCTATACAAAGCTCCCTCAGAATCTCGGTGACTTAACACGGTATAGATTTCTTCCTCACTCATACTACAAACCAGTGAAGGGTGGAAGGCGGAGTTGTTGATATGCAATTCCAAACTCCTTCCTTCCACCCCCCCTGTCTCAGAGTTCCCTGCTGGATCTTCTAAGCTAGAGGCCCCCAACCTTTTTGATACTCGGATCAGGTTTTATGGAAAACAATTTTCCCCCTGCTGGGTCCAGGAGGATGGTTTTGACATGATCCAAGCACACTACATTTACTGTGAACTTTATTTCTTTTATTATTACGTTGTAATATATAATGAAATAATTGTACAATTTCCCATAATGTAGAATCAGTGGGAGCCCTGAGCTTGTTTTCCTGCAACTAGGCAGTCCCAGCCCTAGCAGCACTGCCCCAGCTCCACCTAAGACTATCAGGCATTAGATTCTCTTAAGGAGTCTGGATTCCCCCACATGTGCAGTTTACAGGAGGGTTTGTGATTCTGTGAGAATCTGACGGTGTGGCTGATCCGACAGGCAGAGCTCAATCAGTGATGCCAGGAGAGAAGCTGTACATACAGAGGAAGCTTGGTTCACTCACCTGTAACTCACCTCCTAGTCTGAAGCCTGGTTTCTGACAGGACACAGATCAGTGCTGGTCCACAGCCCAGAGGTTAACAGCTCTAAGCCAAGTTGGAAAATGAAGGAAAAGAGAGGGTATAGAGGTTGTACAGAAGGTTTTAATGAGCCAGGCCTGGAAGGCACGCATTACATCCAGCCATAGTCCATAAACACCCATTCTGGTCATCAAATATTAGTTTAGCACTCCCTCACACAGGCCATCCAAAGGAGACAACCCCAAGCCCCTCAAAACCCCACCCCACTTAAGTCTAGGATGTCTCAGGGACACCCGCTCTTCTCCATCAAGCCCAAATGCAGCCTCTTCTAATCTACAGTCTGTGACTTTGGATTAAAAAAGCCAACTTACCGGGTGGCACCTGTGGCTCAAAGGAGTAGGGCACCAGCCCATATACCAGAGGTGGCGGGTTCAAACCTGGCTCTGGCCAAAAACTGCAAAAAAAAAAAAAAAAAAAAAAAAAAAAGCCAATTTACCCACTCCACACCTTCCTACTCCATGTAAATTCAATATACAGTGATGGGGAGGGTGTTCTCATTAAAAGCTCCCATTTAGAAAGGGGTAGAAGAGAGACACACACCAACATTGGTCTAGAGTTAGTCAGTCATTAAGAAGGCTTCCCCTCCAGAGTGGGAGAAGAACTTTACTCAGACCCTAGTTTTGCTATTTAGGATGAGCTCCTTTGTCCTTCGTTCTCTCGGGTCCCTGATCTGGCCCTTTATGGTGTTTTTTTTTTTCCTAGTCAGTATTTTCTCTGTCCCTGACTGAAGGGAGCACTGAAGTTAATGTCTTCCTCGGAGGTTTCATAGAAGTGCAGTACATTAGGGAGCCCAGGGGTTGTTTTACGTCTTGGAAAGTCCAGGCTCACGATTTCCTTGGCAACACAATTCTTTCAAACATTGCATAGGCTTCCAGTGACGTTCTTTCCTAGACACAATCCTCAAAACTTACTTCTTTCTTTTCTTATTTGCGTCCATGATTTTCTCTGTCTCTCCTTCACTCTCTGTTTTTCTGTTTCCCTCTCTTTCCTTAATGGTGACCACCTAGAAGTTACTCAAACAACATAAAGGAAAGACACACACCTAATATGATTTTTTTGTCAAAAGGCTAAGTCACTTTGTTCAGTTGAAGAATATTGCTACATCTTTATCACTCAAGACCTGTTTAAAATCTTATCTTTGGGGATTAAGAAGCAATTAATTTTTCCAAATCTGATGTCCAGAATTCCTGGACTTCTACTATACTCTTCCATCATAGTTTATAAACTGGCCAGTTCATTGAACTTATCTTCTTGTTTTGTTTTTTGGGGGGCACCTTGTAAAAAGAGAGCTAATAATAGTCACACTCCCAATAACACTATGATATTTTCCCAACTACTTTCCCTGGAGCTGAAGTTACAGTTCACATGTAAACTGCCTTCCAATAAGGGAGGTGACAGTCACACACAATGTCTCACCACTCCATACTGTGGGTCACCACTTATCCACCCTTTCACGTCAGTTTCCTTGTTGCCCATTGCTCATCTGGAAAGCCGATGTAATACATATACAGTTTGCCAAAAAATGTATACACATTTTAAGAAAGGAAAAAACCATATAAAATTTGTAATACTCAAGTCACATTTGACTTCTGCAATTATAAGAGGTGCTCAATGTGACTTGAATTCATCTTTTGTTATTAATATACAGAGTATGACAATTTTAATACAGCATTTTTCTTGCTTAAAATGTGTATACATTTTTTTGCATCGTCTATATTTAGGGGTTTTGTTTTGAAAGACTCCCTACTTCAAGGCATCAGTACAACGTATAAGTGTGTGTACCTTATGTAACAAAACATTCAGAATAAATACGTATTTTTTGCTTGTATTGCCAAGGTGTGTTCTGCTCCACCCATTCATTCTGGAACCCACACTTCTTCTACCTAGTGGTTCTAACATTCTCTTGGAGTTCCCAGGCTTTTGCATCCATTCAGCAGATAAGGAAAGACAGGCAAAGTGGCGAATTGGTGAGGAGTTTCTAATGGGTGAATGGAATACACCATTCCTGTCCACATTTCCCTAATCATCTCTAACTGCAAGACAGTCTGGTTTATAAAGAATCCCAGGGTAAAAAGAGAAGTGATTTGATAACTAATAATTAACCAGTCTTTGCATACTTTATCTGTGAAATGGAGGTAATAATAATATCTGCTTAATTGGATTGCTGTGTGGATTACATGAAACCACGTATGTAAAAACATAGCCCAGCACCAGGATCACAATAAATAGCCAGCATATATTCTTATTTTAATTACTATTATGCACATTTTCAATGTCAGCAGAAATTAAACATTCTGTGTGAGATGCTTCTCTCCAACTTGGAATGGTTGTGCTCTCAAACTATTCAACTGGTCCATTATGAAGGAAAATCCACCAAAGGTGAATTCCTATCTCAGATATACTAGGGAGGTCACAGATCACAGACATTAACCACTTTCAATAAAGAGGGTCAGGCTGTGAGGATAACCCACAGAAAGTCATTCTGTGAGAGGAGCCAGGACAAAGGGAACCAGCCTCAAGAGGATTGATGTTAAGAGAAAAGGTACAAACTACTGAAATTCTGAGCTTGAATGCTGCTCAGTAAGAGTCTTGAGCCCCTCACTGTGTGCCTGGAATGTGACTGGAGGTGGTTCCAATCAACGTAAGAGTAAGAGTTGGTTTATAGCCATCCCTGTTTATAACAGCCCTGGTTTATAGTTTTGGTTCTCCACCTTCCAGCTGTATGGCATTTTTTAATCACTCAATTATCACATCCCAAAATATGTGGATTTATATTTTGTCAACTTAGCTGACCTGTGTTTCCCAGAATTTCCTTCTCTGCACAGTTCTAGGTGTAAAGTCCAGGCGGCAAGAATTGATGGGACCATCTTAGAGACTGGCCACCACGTCTCCCTAATATTTGGCCTGCTGACTTCAGGACCCAGCACCAGACTCAAAATAACAACAAAAACAAAAACAAAACAATCACACAACAGTTACACATAAATTGTTTAACCAGGTCCTACAATTGTATAAGGTCAAGTCCCTACTAAAAATCCCTTATTATGGGGGGTGGAGCAAGATGGCTGACTGGAAGCAGCTTCCAAAAGAGGCTCCTGTCCAAAAGGAAAGATAACCTCCAGAAACTGCCTAAGTAAGCTGAAGACTGGGAGCCCACATGAGAGAGAGAAGTGATAACTGCAGGTCACCTCTGCTGAGGCAAGCTGTGACTCAAAGAAAGCAAGCTTCAGATACAAAATTCATCTGAAAGGAAAAGTGTCCATCCTGTCCCCCAAGAAAGCTGTGGTTTGTTTGTTTTTCTGTTTCCTTTCTTTTTTCTCTTTGTTTGCTCCTGCGGGTTTTCTACAGACAAGCAGTGAACTGTAGACTTTTTTGTCTCACACCATGAAAGAGTGGTGTGGGAAATGGGGACTGCTTCCTTAGAGTGACTCTACTCTGACTCTGAACACTCTCTTGCTAGGCAGAAAAACTGACTAAACTTTTCCCCACCATTCTGAACTTACAGTACACCCTTTCCCCCCTTACCTGATGAACCAGAAGCCTAACCCCTGCTGAGACCGAGCGAGGAGGTTCTTGAGCAGTGCCTCCCCTCCCTGCCTGCTAGACTCAGACCCTAGTTTTGCTATCTAGGATGAGCTCCTTTGTCCTTCGTTCTCTCGGGTCCCTGATCTGGCCCTTTATGGTGTTTTTTTCCTAGTCAGTATTTTCTCTGTCCCTGTCTGAAGGGAGCACTGAAGTTAATGTCTTCCTCGGAGGTTTCATAGAAGTGCAGTACATTAGGGAGCCAGGGACTCCCCCAGTGACAGCGCAGCCCTGTGCCTTGCACCTGCGGGACACCAACACCCCTGCCCCCAGCCAGGGACTACGCCAGTGACCACGCCTGCAGGGCCTCCGCACACCCAACCCCAACTAAGGCCTCTGCAGGTCTGCCCACGGCCAGGAACTCCACCAGTGACTGCACGGCCCCATGTCCTGCACCCACTGGGCCAGGCAGGTCGGCCCCAAGCCAGGGACTCCTTCGGCAACCACATGGAACCACGTCCTGCACCCGCAAAGCCTCCACAAGTCTGCCTCTAGCCAGGGACTCCACCAGTGACCACTGAACTCTGGAAGGCACGGGACAAGGGCCCTCCCTTCAGAGCCCTCCCTGCCTCTGCGTGGAGCCCTCATCCTGGCCAGAGATGGCTGAAGCTGTGGACTCTCTTTGCCAAAGTCACTGGGTGCCTGGCACTCCCAGAGCTGTGTGCATCACCCCTGCCCTGCTGCTGGATCCAGGGGTGCCACACTCCAGAGCTGCTCCCACAGCCAGAACTCCCTGGCTGGGGCAGTCCCAGAGGAGCTACACAGGGTCACTCCCTAAACATTCTAGCAACAATAGAGTGATCCTGCTGGGGTCTAATCTTAGAGAGACACCTCCCCAACTATGAGGACAGCCAGAGGAAAGGGTGAATAACAATCATAGGGCGGAATCAATGGAAAAACTCTGGCAATATGAAAAATCAGAGTAGATCAACTCCCCCAAGGAACAACAAGGCAGACACAGCACAAGATCCCATGCATAAACAAAAGGCTGAGATGTCAGAAATCAAATTCAGAATCTGGAGAGCAAATAAGATCAGCAGAATGGAGGAAAAGATGGAATTAGAATTTCAAGCAGTAATCCAAAAGATGTCTCAAGAATTCAATGAATTCAAATACAAAATGACCAAAGATTTTGACACATTGAGACAAGAAGTTGCAGCCCTCAAAGATCTGAGAAAAACAGCAAAATCCCTCAGTAACAGAATTGAGCAAGGAGAAGAAAGGAGTTCTGACATTGAAGACAAAGCTTTCAAATGCTCCTAAATCTTCAAAGAGGAAGAGAAATGGAAGGCAAAAACAGATCACTCTCTCAGAGAACTCTGGGATAATTCAAAGAAAACTGACTAAATTTTTTGCCTTATAGGGATCCCCGAAAGTGACAAAGTGGCTTCACAAGACAGAGTCTCTTCTTCATGAGATTATAAAAGAGAACTTTCCAGTCATGCCCAGAGACTCTGAAATTCAGATAGCAGACAGTTTCAGAACTCCAGCATGACTCAACCTGAATAAGACATCCTCCAGACACATCATAATAAATTTCACTAAAGTGAAATATGAGGGAGAAAATTCTGAAAGCAGCCAGCCATAAGAAAACCATAACCTACAAAGGGAAGAATATTAGAATAACTGCAGATCTCTCTCCTGAAACCTTTTAAGCTAGAAGAGGATTGTCATGGACTTTTAATCTCCTAAAACAAAATAACTTTTAACCCAGGATCCTGTATCCAGCTAAACTGAGTTTCATTTATGATGGAGAAATTAAATACTTTAATGACATCCACATGTTGAAGAAATTTCCCATAACTAAACCAGCTTTCCAGGATAGTCTCATTCCTATCTTCCATAATGACCAGCATAATCCTCCACCACAAAAGTAAACCCATTCAGAAACTTTTGATCAAATTCCAACTTCTACAGTCACGAAAGGATTCAGAATGTCCACCAGACTTTCAAAAGGCTTATCAATATTCTCAATTAATGTGAATGGGTTAAACTGTCCTCTAAAGAGGCACAGGTTGGCTGAGTGGATACAAAAACTCAGGCCAGATATCTGCTGAATACAAGAATCTCATCTTACCTTAAAAGATAAATATAGACTCAAGGTGAAGGGATGGCCATCTATACTCCAGGCGAATGGAAAGCAGAAAAAAGCAGGTGTTGCAATCCTATTCACAGATACAATAGGCTTTAAATCAACCAAAATAAGGAAGGACACTTCATATTTGTTAAAGGTACTACTCAATATGATGAGATTTCAATTATTAATATTTATGCACACAACCAGAATACACCTCATTTTATAAGAGAAACTCCAACAGACATGAACAACTTGATTACATCCAGCTCCATAGTAGTTGGAGATTTTAACACCCCTTTAGCAGTGCTGGATAGATCCTCCAAAAAGAAGCTAAGCAAAGAAATTCTAGATTTAAACTTAACCATTCAACATCTGGATTTAACAGATATCTACAGAACATTTCATC
>CAUYRH010051942.1:0-31137 GCA_963574655.1 Perodicticus potto | reverse complement strand
GGAGGCTGAGGCAAGAGAATCGCTTAAGCCCAGGAGTTTGAGGTTGCTGTGAGCTGTAATACCATGGCACTCTACCAAGGGCAACATAGTGAGACTGTCTCAAAAAAAAAAAACTAACTGGGCGTTGTGGTGGGCACCTGTGGTCCCAGCTACTTGGGAGGCCAAAGCAAGAGGATCGCTTGAGCCCAAGAATTAGAGGTTGCTGTGAGCTATGATGCTACGGCACTCTACCAGGGGCAAAAAAGTGAGACTCTACCTCATTTTATATATATATATACACACACACACACACACACACATACATATATATATTTGTAAAGAGGTGATTTTAATACCATTTTTAGATGGCTTTGAGGTATTGTATTATCTGACTTAATAGTAAATACTTTTGGCTACAGATTCACAAAAAAAAGGTCGGAAAAAGCTTTATTAACTTCAAATTTCAGAACTCTTTCAACTACTACTCCCCAAAATTAAAAGCATTGAATGATATCAGCCAGAGAAAAAAAATGTAACACTGTAACTACTTTGACTTTAAACTGCATCTGGAAGAAAGTATTCTGTCACAGATGTCTCATTTCTAAAGGAATACTCATGAATTGCAACGCCTAAAAAAGCATAACTTACAGATCATTTCTCCAGTTAACATTTTCCCAGAAGAACTACTTGATTTTAATATCCAAACGTTATAGCGTATATATAGTATCCCATAATATAATAATTTGGGGCCAATTACATAGGAAAGTTTTAGATTTACTTCTCTAAAACTCAATACAAAACCAATGCAAAAATGTTTAAGAAAAGCCTGAAGTTATATCCCAACCAGTTACACTGAAAGAATATCAGAATTACATGCAGAGATTTTTAAAAGCACAACAAGCACCAACAAAAAGGACAGGCACCTCAGATGTTGCTGTGCAGAGAAAGGTTTTGTCACACTCCCTTGAACCATCCTCTTGCCATTGTGTAAACGACCTGAATGCATTATCACACTATGCATTTCCATAGACAACAATAAAGCTTAAAAAAAAACCAGCAAAAAACAAAAACACATTGGGTACTGTCAGCTTAAAAGAAGTTCTAGATAATGCTAAACATTATCATTAAATGTGATGAAGGCATTTTTTGTTTGGTTTGTGTTAATTCTGCTTAGAAGTCACTTCACATCTCTCTTGGGTCATGTCTCTCCAATTTTAATAAGCATAAGGTTCACCTGAGGGTCTTTTCCTTTTTTTTTTTTTTTTTTGAGACAGAGTCTCAAGCTGTCTGGGGTCTGGGTGGAGTGAGTCATAACTCACAGCAACTTCCAACTCATGGAGTAGGAGAGTATAGTAAAAGCATTAACCCCTGAAACTCTAAAATCCACTAATTTGTCCCTTAGATTATTTTAGATAGCCCTTGATAACAGAAATATAATAATCCTTGGGCAGCAGCTATAGGCAAAGATTTCTTTATCAGACCATAGTGATGAAAGTTTCTTAAAAACCAACCAACTAACAAAAACAATAAACCTACCTTCAAGTTTTGTAAGTTTCCAGGCAGACATACTGCCCCAATTTAAACAAAAACAAAAGCCATGTTGACAATCAGGAAACCTGGCTTTTAGTCCTACTTCGACCTCAAATGCCTGTTTCCAGGGCTTTCCTTGGGAAAGTTATTAAAGTTCATCTCAAAGTTACCAGGCAATGAGTTGCTTCTTGCTAATATTAATAAAAACAAAATACTTGACAAACTACCACAAACTAAATCTAGATCATGTATGTCTAATGAAAACTTAACATCAGAATTGACATGTGCCAGAAATGTAAACTACACACTAGAATCTAAAGATTTAGCACAAAAAAAGTAAACCTAAAAAAAAAGTAAAATATAGCATTAGCATTAATAAGTATTTATACTAATTGTATGTCAAAATAACATTTTAGATAAATTACGTTAAAGAAAATATAAACCTGAAATTAAAAGGACTTGGACTTCTTTTTAACCTTCTCAATGAGCTACTGGGAAATTTTAAATTATATTACACAAGAAATTACGTTTCCCTTGTGTTGTGCTGGACAGCCTGCCATAGGCTGAAATCTTTCCAAGTAAATTTCCTTGAAATTTTGTCAACCGGTGTCTACTTTCCTATAACATTTACTGGAGTGGGGCCCATAATCAATAATCAGGAAGTGGTGTATGAACACAGAAAATGTTGTAGAAAACAACAGCCAAATAAGACCAAAAATAACTCTTGATTCACACACTAGCTATATTCTATTGGAATGACATTTTAAAATTCCCTTATTTGTTAATCATGGGAATAATGAAATATGAACCCAGTCCATTTTTTAATAAAATTCATACCTGAAAAAGCAAACTGACACCCAATCTGTTACAGACTAAATGGTCCCCTGCACCCCCACCATCAATGTATGTTGAAGTCCAAGCTCAGGTACCTGGGAATGTGACTGTTTGCAAACACAGTACATTGGGAGGTAAATACAGTACAATGAAGTCATATGAGCAGGCCCTAATCCAATTAAGATTCATGCCCTTGTAATAACAGACTAGAACACAGGTAACACACAGGGGCCACTTTGTGAGGATACAGCTAGAAGGCACTCATCCCCAGGACACGCGGAGAAGCCTCAGGAGAAAACAAACCTGTGGATACCTCGATCTTGAACTTGCAGACCTCGGAATTGTGATAAAATGAAGTTCTGTTGTTTAAACCCCCCAACTTACAGTACTCCATTAGGGCTTTCAAAGAAAACTATTAGAATACATTGTTGCAAATGCTTAAAAACGTTCCAGTAACTGAGTGGAGTTTTGATTTTTATACTTAAAACCACAAATTCAGTGACACTGGCTATATTTCAGGTGTTCAACGTCTACTGGACTGGAGAACTCCGACTGACAGAACAGACAAAACCAGGAAATTCTAACAAGCCTGCCCGATTGATTGATCAAGAAACATGTCACTACTTAATGAAGCGTTTTTAATCTTTAATTTCAAAAAAGGTACATGTACAAGACTCAAATCTACCCTTATGTCATTCTTACTATGTGATAGAAGAAGAGAGTTAAGAGTTTAGGGCAATGGGTGATATACATGAATGTTACCACTGGGTTTGTCTGTCATACAGAAAACGAATACAGATGAAAAGAATACACTTATCATTACGAAGGAACCAGCACTTCAAACACTGATCACCCAGGGATTCCCAAATAAATAAGCCACAAGTAAACTGAGGAAGACTAATACCCATCATCGTATTTTGTTATGACTTTGTAAATTTAATCAGATATTTTCAATGGAAACAAAGTGCCCAGGAAAGTAAGAGCTGGCATCAATACCATATTGAACAAGATATTCCCAGATTCATTACCACTTCACCAAGAAGCACCAAAAAAGTATGTCCACTATTTATAATTTCATGTACATATAAAGTTCAATGAAAATGAAAGAAAATTACAGAGTTCACACAACAAAAAGAACAATCCAGCTAGACATATCAAAATTCTCTTTCACCTAACTGGACTGAATACATTTAATAAAATAAGTAACTATGTCCTGTTAAACAAAATTATAGGACATTACTTTTTTGTACCAAACTCACGCACTAGGCCCCAGAAGAACAAACAAAACTGGAGTCACTGACAGTACACGCCACATAATCTAACTGAAACTTTAAGGAAGCAGACTCCAAACAGACCAGATTTTTCTGAAAACAGGAAATTCCAGTCTAGCTGAGTCAAGGTAGCAAGTCCCCTCCACTTCAATCCTAACAAAAATAATAATAATAATAAATAAAACAACCTGGAGTTAACCAGTTTTTGTATTGCTTTGTTTCCTTGTTCCCACTTCACAAAACGCACTGTTCTGCTATTTTAGGGGCGAGCTCTCATTCTATTTTGAAGGATCATTAATTCTCAAATCATACATAAAAGACAAATAGAACTATAACTAAATTTGTTGTACTTTTGTCTTTTGATACTCCTTTGCGAATTAATCAGAAAACCAAACGTAGAAATTTCAAAATTTTGAAATTCAGGATTTAGTATATTAAATTATCTAATGTAAAGTTCTAATAAGAGGAATACATTTCAGTACAACTCTACTTCTATACTTAATCTTTCTAATGCCTTAAATTTGCCCAAGAACTTCATGCTTGGATATATTCTCATTTTGTATAAAGTACTAAAGCTCTAATAAATCAACTGATATGCCCCAAAACATGTAACTATGGATGGTCCCCAATTCACAAAGGTTTCACTGAGGATGGTGTTATCAGACATGGCACGAGGCAAGTCGAGTGTCTGCAGTGAAGAGGTCGGGGAAAACTCGAACCGAGGTTGGTCTTCTATATCCAGAACTTTTCTATAGATGTTACTGTGTTCAAAGCATTAGAACTATGCCTAACACAGTGTTAGGCAAATGTCAGTTATTAGAGAAATCTGGACTATAATTACATTGACTTGAACAAGTATGCACTAATAATACTTAAAATGGTAATTAAATTTCAAGATAAATCTCAAACATTTGTAATTCAGTTCAGAAGAAATAACTCTCAAGGGCATTATGGTCAAAGGAATCTTTTTAAAATTTAAAGATACATATTTCTTTTGCAAAGAAATATACAGTAAACAATAAAAGGCTAACCACCATAAAATGAATTTATGAAGATCAAATTGATGTCGGACAAGGCAGCTCTACAACCACTGCCTTGGCCCTGGTGGCACTGATGCTGTGGCGGATGGAGAAACCAGCTTGCGAAAGGGCCGGACCTGTGTGGAAGACACTGGCGCCTTGCTGTCTGCTCCACGTGCAAATCTGATTGGTCAATACCATGTCAGTCTCAAGGGCCCGGGTCTTCATTGGACAGCTGGCTGTAACTAATGAAGACCTGCCTCTAAGAAGCTCCGACAAGGCAAGTCCCTAGGACTATATAAACCCCTAAGCAGAGAGCTCAACGGCAGATTTTCAGTAGGACTTCGAAGAGAGAACAGCTAAGAAGCCGACCTGGGCTAGACCTCGGAGAGGGAGCAGGAAGAGCTGCCTGCTCCCTTCCAGAAGCCGACCTCGGCTAGACCTCAGAGAGGGAGCAGGAAGAGCTGCCTGCTCCCTTCCAGAAGCAGACTTTGACTAGACCTCGGAGAGGGAACAGGAAGAGCTGCCTGTTTCCCTCCAGAGGCAGACCTCGGCTGAAACTTGGAGAGAGAGCAAGAGAGTTTGCTCCCCTCCTGGGTCCTCTTGCCTGGAGGTTTAGTTCTTCCTCTACTTGTAATTCTTTCCTGTAAATAAATCCTAACTTACCACCACTATTGTGGTCCGTCGATTCCTTCTTCGAATCGCCGAGACCAAGAGCCTGAAATTCCGGTATCAAAATTATGTGGAGAAAATAAAATGGAAGTTTTGATTCTGAGATAAATTTTTGAAGTGAATGATGTTGCATATCAAACTGCTGTATTTTTAAATTCCATTTCATCCATTTAAGAGTGATATAAATAGCTTTATTTAAGATATCAAGATTCAATGTCAAAAGGATTAAAACATAAGGGACAAGTGTGCTAAATTTAAAAAGACTAAACCAAATGCACACTGGAACAAACAACTGCAAAAGTCATTTTTGGAACAACAGGGAAATTTAAAGTGGAGTTATGAACTGAACAGGCAATTTACATTACATTCCAATTTTACCTAAAAAAAAAAAAAAAAAAAAAAAACCAGTATATATTTATACAAATAGCAAATATCTGGAGAGATGTATATATAAATGTACACAGCCCACACAATGTACATAAGTGGTTCCGACAGTGATCTCTGAGGTTGGGATATGGTGTTTTTACTTCATTTTTATTTGTATCTTATACTTTACATAATTCATATGTACTATGTTGTAAAAATATATAAAATTTAAGCAAATTTTGTCATTTATATCTCAATAAAGCTGAAAAAAACTAAAAATAAAACCAATAGTATTTTTATCAAACCAGATTAAAACTTTTGTGGTTGCTGTGTATCTTAAGAGTATGAAATGAGCATGTGGAAAAATAATTCTTCTAAGATTTGACTCTTCACCTATACTTTGGCGATGAAGTATTTAAAGTAAATCAACTTTACTTTCTTAAAAAAGTTTCAAACATATGGAGTTCTGCATATAAAGCTTCATAATAAAAAGTGAAATGGTCACAGGCACTGAAAAACTAAACAAAATGTCCAGATTTATAAAAGTATGTTGAAAGGCATCCATATTTATAAAATGTAAAACAGCTATGGTATGTCCTTACCATTTAAATATTTTATTCATTTTAAAAATAAAAATCATTTTCATAAAAAGTTTAAAAGACTATTAAAAATGCTAAAATGTTTGAATTCTTACTATATAGCAGCATTAAATGCTTTATACATATCCTTTTTTTTTTTTTCTTTTGAGAGAGGATCTTGCTGTCTCCTGGTGTGGTCTGATTACAGCTCACTGCAACCTCAAATAAGCAATCCTCATACCTCAGTCTCCACAGAAGCTGAGATTAGACACCAATCACTGCACCTAGCTTTCTCTTTTTTTTTTTTTTTTTTTTTTTTTTTTTGGTGTTTTTGGCGGGGCTGGGTTTGAACCCGCCACCTCTGGCATATGGGGCCGGCGCCCTACTCCTTTGAGCCACGGGTGCCACCATTTCTCTTTTTTTTTTTTTTTGAGACAGGGTCTTGCTATGTTGCCTAGGCTCAAGTCTAACTCCTGGACTCAAATGATATTCCTGCCTCAGCCTCTCAAGTAGCTGGACTACAGGCATGCATCACCACACCAGCTAAATTTTCTATTTTTTGTAAGGACAGGGTCTCACGATGTTGCTCAGGCCAGTCTTGATCCTCCTGCCTCAGCCTCTCAAAGTGCTAGGTTTACAGAGGTGAGCCACTGCCCCTGGCTTAAACATATTCTTTTATCTTTATAACAACCCTCTTTTGGAAAGTGTCACTTTTCCTATTTTACTGATAAAAAACATCAAGATTTAAAGAACTATATCCAGAATATATAAAGAATATATAAAGAAGTTCCACCAATTTTTATTAAAACAAAGAAAAGATAACTGAATTGAAAATGAGTAAGAAACATAAACACAAGATATGCAAAAGACCAATAAACACACAATAAGCAATCTATTAAAAGAGAAATGGTAATTAAAAATCATAGATATATCTCTATATACCCATCAGATGTTTAAAATTTAAGAATAAGAAGTCTAAGAACTGGCAAAGATCATTCTAAGTAATATTCGCTAAGGGAAGAATATTAAAACCAGAAACAAATGTTCCAATAAGTAAATAGTGGTAGTTTAGCTAGAGAGGTGAATGATAAAAAAAGCATCTGGTATTGTATTAAACGGTGACTATAGTAAGTAACAATACATTGTATAGTTGAAAAATGTTAAGAGGAGTATTAGGTGTTCTCACCACAAAAAAATAAGTTACGTAGATAATACTATGTTAATTACCATACCTTGATTTAGCCATTCCATAATGCATACCCAAATCAAGACATCATTTTCTATTATCTTCCTCAGTAAAAGGACAAAAATAGGTTTTAAAAAATCATTTTAGCTGGGCACGGTGACTCACGCCTATAATCCCATCACTCTGGGAGGCTGAGGCAGGTAGATCACCTGAGCTCATGGGTTTGAGACCAGCCTGTGCTAGAGTGAAACCCCGTTTCTAAAAACAGCCAGGCGTTGTGGAGGGCACCAATAGTCCCAGCTACTTGGGAGGCTGAGGCAAGAGAATTGCTTAAACCCAAGAGTTTGAGGTTGCTGTGAGCTATGACACTACAACAATCTCCCCAGGTTGACAAAGTAAGACTCTGGCTCAAAAAAAAAAAAAAGAAAAGAAAAGAAAAGAAAAATTAAAAAATAATAAAGAAATTAAAAATCATTTTGTACACCGTAAGTATACACAATTTTATTTGTCACTTAAAAATTTTTTTAAAGTAATATGAAAAGTAGTTGGAATCAGAGCATGGAATGCCTTGGAGATAAGGTCCTTAACACAAATTTGGTTAATAAAGTAAAACTATGACATGAATGACACAATCTAGTTAATTGAGTTTCAGTCCCCGCTTATCTATGGTTTCATTTTCCACGTTTCAATTACCCAGGGTCAACTGCGGTCTGAAAATAGCTAACAGAAAATTCCAGAAATAAACAATTTATAAGTTTTAAAATGTGTGCCATGCTGAATAGTGTAATGAAATGTGTCACCCAGCTCAGAATGTTCGTCAGCCCTTTAGCCAGTGTCCTGTTTGCTGCTTAGCAGCATTTCAGTTGTCAGACTGAAAAAACATCTTATGTACACCTGTCCCTCAGTATCAGCGGCGGACTGGTTCCAGGATCCCCCAGGATACCAAAATCCACAGATGCTCAAATCCTAGATATAAAATGCTATAGTGTTTGTACATAACCTACACACATCCTGTCACATATTTTAAATCACCTCTAGATTAATTTTAATCCCTAATACAGAGCCAGGCACCGTGGCTTATGCCTATAATCCTAGGACTTTGGGAGGCTGAGGCAGGAGGATCACTTAAGACCAGCCTGAGCAGGAAACCACCCTTTCTCTACAAAAAATAGAAAAAGTAGCAGAGCTTGGTGGTATACATCTGTGGCCCCGACTACTCGGGAGGCTAAGGTAGGAGGATCACTGGATTCCAGGAGTTTGAAAATGCAGTGAGCTAAGATCACACCACTGCACTCTAGCCCAGGAGACAGAGAAAGATCTTATCCCAAAAAACAATAAATAAATAAACCTTAATACAACGTAAATGCCACATAAATAGTTGTTATACTGTATTTTTTACTTATATTTTAATGTTGTTATTATTTTGACACTAGTATTTTCTCAACAAGGTTGATTGAATCCAAGTATGTGGAAGCCACAGATACAGAAGGCCAACTGTACAGGGTTTGGTAATACCTGGGGTTCCAGGCATTAGTGGGAGTTTTGGAACATATCCCTCACAGATCAGGGGGACTACAGTACATAAAAGACTACTTTGTATAGAATGTTCCAAAGAGGTAGTCCACGGAAACCTTCAAATGCTTCTATCTCCAAACATGTAATAAATTTCCCCATCCTCTTCAATGTGGTTTTACCCCCACTGCCAACCACATTCTTCCAAAATCCCCATCAGCACTCTCCAACCCAGCCACACTATCTCTTTACCCAACACCTTGTGACCGACCATCTTCATGCCCAGGTGCAGCACTGAGCGAGATCTCTCAAGGGTGGCTCATCACCTGCCAATGGTCTTCTGATTTCCCTGTGCCTCTCCCAATTTAAATCCAATGCTCTTTTGGAGGCCGATGTCTGGTTCATCTCACCATTTCTTTGCCTATTCCAGCCTGCCTCTCCTCTCCTTCCTCTACAGTTCCTGCAGTTCCCATGTAGGATCTACAACACAAAATTTGACATCTAACTAGAATCTAGTTTTCTTCTTGACTCTGCAACTATAGACTATAAACTCCTGGACAGAAAAGACATCTTTCACTTACGTATCCCCGACAGCACCTGCTGCCAAAGGACATACGCTGGCTGACGGTTCCCGTTAATAACCAGAAATGCAAACATACCCTTTGATCCAGCAACTGCATTTCTAAAAATTTTCCCTAATGATATACTCACAAAAAATGTAAAAATATTATGATAAAAGACATGCATCATAGATTGCAATAGTAAACATCAGAAATAGCACAAATGTCTCTTATGAAGGACTGGTTAGACTCTACACTGACCATGAAAAAAAAAGTGGGATATCTACGTACATGGACCATAAAGCAGTAAGTGAAAAAAGCTGCAGAAAAGGGCATAAAATAGGTCCTATTTGCATACATTTATTTATTCATACACACAAACAAAATTTAGAACACACAAGTTTTTTGAATGATAATTTCTGTTAAGTAGGATGGATAGTTATTTCTAGAAGACAGCTATTTCTGGAAGAGAGCATATAGGAAACGTTTATCCTTGGGTAGAAAGCTGTTTTTCTTTAAATAACGAGCGTTTAACTTTAGTTACAAGAAGAGAATTAAAATTACTTTCTTTCTCTGAGCTAGTAATCACCATCAGAGAGATAAGTATTCTGGTCCACAATACTTTTCCTAGCAACTTCTTAATCTCTAGAGAATCTCCATTATTGTTGCCTTGTCCACTATACCAAATCTGAGTAAGCATTACAGATAAATCATACCAACAAATTAAACTCACAGGAGTTATTAACAGCAAAACCATTTCTTTGATAGATTAAGTATTAAATATCTATTTCATGAACAGAGTCCTTCTAACAAAGCCTGGCAATGCATTATTCGCTCATAGTAACAGTTGTGTTTTTAAATATTTTATGCAGTTTTTAAATATCTTATATATAACTAGAGTCAACATAAACTTGCCTGAGGCCCTTGTTTCAAGGCCAAAGCTAGAGAGGAGACAGGAATCTCTGTATAGTTTATCCATAGAAACAACATGAAAAATCTATGAGAAACACCCACAGGAGTACTGAATTCAGTCCCACTGGATCTGTACTTCATACAAAGTATCACATATCCTCATCCTATCCCTACAGGCCTCCCTCCAGCATGTTTACCAATGTTCTAACTTAAGCATTCAAGGCCTTCTCCACTAAGCCACTAATAAAAAGGGGAAGCAGAGCTATCTTTCCTCACATATTACTCCAAACCTTTTCCATTTCAGCATTGACCCTGAGATCCAACTGCCTGTTTCCCCCTCAGATGCACTGTTAAATACAATTGCATATAGCTATTGAAGCTAAGTGCTTTACATGTATTTATTTATGCTTACAATAACCCTGTGATGTGTTCCTGTTTTATAGACACAGAAACTGAAATGCAAGGTCACATAAGCGGCAAATCTAGGATTTAAACCCAGGGATTTTAATTCCTCAATACAATCCTCACTGTGCAGCACTTACTGATATAGTTCTTTTGAGGTAAATACCACTGGAAATCTCAGACAGGAAAGTTTTAACATTTTAGAAACAAATCTGAAAGCCAACAGGACGTCTGAAGCAACACTTGCAAATACTGTTGTTGGTCCTGCTACTACTGGATAACTGGGAAATACGAAACTTAATTTACAACATGTTTGCTTTTGCCTATGCTTTTCTTAACCTTTGAGAAGCTGTTTGCAGTAATAAACACCTAACATCTGAATCAGGTAGAAAATAACTGGGTTCAGATTCTAGTTTTGTCATTGTTTTTCTCCACCTGTAAAACAAGATATAAAGGTATACATAAAGAACTTTAGCAAAGTGAATGACTAGATAGTAAAGAGTCATAGCACCTACTATTATTACTGGTGGCCTTTTACCAGCACCCCCAGGATGTGGAATAACTAACAAGCTAAAATCAAAATCAAAGTCAGTTGTGGTGGCTTATGCTTGTAGTACCAGCTACTCAGAGAGGGGATGTAGCAGGAGGACCATTTAATCCCAGGAGTTTGAGTCCAGCCTGAGCAACATAGCAAGATCCCATCTCTAAAAGAATTTTTTTAAGTAAAAAGTTAAAAAAAAAAAAAAGGCAAATTCAATACTTAAAACAAGACCCATGAGTGTGTTTATATAAAATACATGTAAACATTTAAAAATTTCACTATTTACAAAATTGATAAGCTAGAAGTTGTCTATAATGGAAACACAATGAAAAATAATGGGTAAATTTAAAAAGATTAAGACCACAAAATTATCACACAGGAGACAATAACTACACAAGAATGGCTGCTACTGACAATTAGTCGGCCTCCTAAACACTCATTCATTCCACTCCATCTATTTCGTCGTGAAGTACGATAATTTCCTTAACTGAATATTATAGCTTTGAAGCCTTTTACATAACCACTCATCAATCTTTGACTGGGTAAGCTCAGGCCCTGTCAGTGGATTAAAATTCAGCATGCAACAGGAACCGTGACTGTCCTTTATAGCCTTTCTAGTGTTCCGGGGTGGAGATTTGTTCGTACTGTGGCCTTAGGCGTTACCGCTAACTTTGCAGGCAGCCTCTTACTGGGCTCCAGGCTCCTCTCAACAGCTCTATAGGCCAGGACTAATATTTATGCTCATTTTTTAGATGAGAAACTAAGGCACAAGGCAGGTCGAGTTAGTTATGTCTGGGGTGCACAGCAGGTGATCCAGGGGCAGCACCCAGACTGGAAGCCGGTCTCGAGTCCGGTCCTTTTACCCTCCTGACGCCTCTCGGAAGGGACCTGTCATTGACACTGTGAAACGTGGAAAAATACAGTACCAGCGGGAAGCAGGGGCTCCAGCGGGGTAAAGGCATGCTCCATAGCGGATTACTGGCCTCTGCATTTAAAAAAACAGAGCAAAAAAAAGCGAAATTAGAGTTTCTCAAACGTAATCAAACAACTCGCGAAAGCTTCCGCACACGGAGCCCTGAATGGAGACCCTGAGGCTGCGCGCTCCGGGGCAGCCCCGGACAGCGGCCGCACTTGTCATGCCCGGCGGCCCCAGGAGGGGCGCGAGAGAAAGCCCCAGGGACGGCGAGGGCGTGCGGGGCCCGCCAGCCTCGCCCCGCGCGTCCGTCACCATCCGGGGACTAGGGGAGCGAGGGCGGTCGTCCCCTCCCGCGGCCCGCGCGCCGAGCGGCAGTCGCACTTACACAATGGCGGGTGGAGCCAGCGGCGAGGGGAGCGCAGGTGGTGGGAGCGACGGCGAGCGACCGCTCGGCACTCGGCTGAGGAGCCTGGGGCGGCGCGCGGCCCTCGGGGGCGGGATTCTGTCTCCGGGGCCCCGCCCTCTTCCGGGAGCCGGCGGCGCCTGCGGACCTCGCGGGGTGCTTGGCTCTTGGCCGCTGCGGCTCCGGGCCTACGTCTGCTGGCGAGCTAGACTCTAGCTACGTCTGCCGAGCCCCCCACGCTCCACGGTGGCAAGGAGGTTGCCATCTGCTCCAAACCACGCCGCGAATTCCCCGCCACCGTCTTACCTGGCTTGCGAGCCGAGCAAACGGAGTTTTCCACTGCGCTCTGCTCGGTCCTCGTTCGCTTTGATCTCTCGCGTCCCTGCAGGGCCCTTCCTGAACACTGCTTCCTTAAACGCTTGCCTTCCTTCGCTTTGTGGAAACAATCAGAATTTGTTTCGATGGAAGAAACTGTAGGACGCGTCCTTTACTGGGCAAGCCTGACCTGTGGGAAGTTCTTAGACAAAATGTCTCTCCAGGCACCTGCCAGTCCTGCGTGGTAGAGGAGGCAAAACTTCACCTTTACCCTCTCTGAGTTCTCCGCCTGGGGCTAAAACATTAAATTGACTTAAACAGTGTATCCAGAAAAAAAGCAACAGGTTTTCTTATCTGTGTGGGAGTCTCCACAGGAAATGACCTAAAGAAGGTGCAAACCTAAATGCTTATATACTGGTATTAGCTGTGACACATTCCAAAAGTCTTTAAAAATGCCATTGATGAAGCTCATCGATTAAGTGGGTACAGGGAAATATATGCACATGTAAGTGGTGCTATGTCTACCTAAAAAGGACTATAAATCTGTCAGTAAAACGATAGGCAAATTATATCAGGTATTCAAGAACACATCAAACAAACTTGAACAATGAGATAAATTTGATATCTTGATAGATTGCAGATGATTTTTAAACAATAAAAATTTACATTGACTGATGAATTATTAGTTTCCAGCTAGTGTGTTGAGAGTTTTTGTATTTTATTTTATTACTCTAAGATACAGGTTCCAAGAACACAAGGACCAAAATTTAATTATTCACCTTTGAATTGTTAACAGAAAAGATCCCAAACTCTGTAAAATAATTTAAAGAGGTTTATTCTGAAATGGATATGTGTGATTATGGCCCAGAGAGTCACACCCAAGAAGCCTTAAGGAAGTGGTCTGTGGTTGGGGTACAGCCGGGTTTTATACACTTCAGGAAGACAGTAATTGCATACATCTAACGTCATAAATCAACACATTGAAGGTGTTTATTGGTTTGGCCCGAAAAGGTTGGACACCTGGAAGTGGGGGACTGCAGGCCACAGATGGGATTAAAGGTTAAAAACTTTGATTTGTAATTGGTTAAAGAAATGAAGCCCTTGTAAAGGTTTGGTATGTTTTTAAGTTAAGGAAGTTTGTTAATCAGACATAACAGGACAGGACGTAGACTCAAAAGCTCTGTTAAGTAAGTTAAGGACCTACAGGTTTGTCTGGCATAGCCTTAGGCCTGTTAATGAGTTACAAAATATCTCTAAAACGGGAAGGGGGCAAGAACCCCCTCTGACCTCCCTTCTCACAGGAAACAACTGAGTTGGGGATATTTTTGAGGTCCCTTGGGCCACTAAAGGGACCATTTAGTCAACTGGCTTAAGATTTTATTATAGTACACAGAATTCTCACTCTCTAGCACAGCTGTAAGTGAAGAGCAAGCAATCAATTCGTATTTATTGAATGTTCATACTGAAATTGCAATATCCTGGCAGGCTACTTCTTCAGTTCTCCCCACAGCTGGCTCATCCATAAAAACCTCAGCACAAAAGGGACTTCCCTTCAGTTACTCTTTATGTTTGCTTGTTTTCCCAAACAGCTATAATCCCAATCTGTAATTATCTTGTTTACTTGTTTATGATTTGTCTCTCTTCCTGCTGGAGTGCTAACTCCCTAAGGGCAAGAACTACTTCTGGAGAAATAGAAACTACTATTTCTCCAGCCAAATGGTCTGACTCACAGAGAGTAGAGGTTCATAAAATGTTTACAAAATGAGTTAACAAATGGTGAGAAAAAATGGAACATAACAGGCATACCTGATTTTATTGTGCTTTCCTTTATTATGCCTCACAGATGCTGTGTTTTTTACAAATTGAAAGTTTGAAGAGACCCCATGTCCAGCAACTTTATAAATGCCATTTTTCCAATAGCTTGTGCTACTTTTGCATCCCTGTGTCACATTTTGGTAATGCTCACAGTACTTTGAACATTTTCATTATTTTTATAATGTCTTTTACAGTGATCTGTGATCAGGGATTTCAATTGCTTCCCTGTTTCTTGAGATAATGATAGTGGAATTAGGCCAATAAGTATTCTTACAATGGTCTCTAGGTGTTCAGGTGAAAGGAAGAGTCCCATGTCTCTCACTTTGAATCAAAAGCTAGAAAAGATTAGTGAGGAAGGCATATTGAAAGTGGGGATAGGCCGGAAAGCTGGACTTCTTGTGCCAATCACTTGATATAATAGGAACCCAACGAAAAATGTCCTAAAGGAAATTAAAAGTGTTACTCCATTAAAGGCATCAATGATAAGAAAGAAAAACAGTTTGATTTCTCATCTGGAGAAAGTTTTGGTGGTCTGGCTAAAAGAAACAACCAGCCACACATTTCCTCCATCCCAAGCCTAATGCAAAGCAGAGTCCTAACTCTCCTCAATTTTATGAAGAGTAAGAATTGTAGGAAGCTATAGAAGAAAAGTCTGGAGCTAGCACAGGTTGCTTCATGAGATTTAAAGAAAGAAGCCATCTTCATGACATAAAAGTGCAAAGTGATGCAGCAAGTGCTGATGCCTGAAGCTGTAGGAAGATCTAACTAAGATTATTGATGAAGGTGGCTACACTGAACAACAGAAATAGAATGTAGATGAAACAGTCTTCTATTGGAAGAAGATACCATCTAGGACTTTCATAGACAAAGAGAAGTCAATGCCTGGCTTCGAAACTTCAAAGGACAGGCTGACTCTTTTGTTAGGGCCTAATGCAGCTGATGAGTTTAAGTTGATACCAGTGCTCATTTACCATTCTGAAAATCCTGGAGCCCTTAAGAAACTCTCACTGTGCTCTATAACTGGAACAACAAAGCCTGGATGACAGCGCATCCATTTACAGCATAGTCTGCTGTATATTTTAAGTCCACTGTTGAGACCTACTGCTCAAAAAAAAACAAAAAAAGTTTTCTTTCAAAATATTACTGCTCATATACAATGCGTCTATTTGTCCAACAGCTCTGCTGGAGATGTACAGGAAATTGATGTTATTTTTATGCGTGCTAAAATAATATCCCTTCTGCACCCCATGGATCAAGGAGTAATTTCTACTTTCCAGTCTTATTATTTAAACAACAATCACTGGTCAGGCACGGTGGCTCACACCTGTAATTCTAGGACTCTGGGAGGCCAAGGAGTGTGGATCACTTGAGTTCAGGAGTTCAAGACCAGCCTGAGCTAGAGCGAGACCCAGTATCTACTAAAAGTAGAAGAGAAATAAAAAACTAGCCAGGGGTGTGGCAGGTACCTGTAGTCCCAGGTTCTTGAGAGCATGAGGCAAGAGGATCACTTATGCCCAGGGCTTTGAGGTTGGTGTGAACTATGACACCACAGCACTTTAGCCTGAGTCAATAGAGTGAGACTCTGTCTCAAAAAAACACAACAATCACTATCTGTCACAGATAGTCATTCCTCTGAAGGATCTAGGCAAAGAATTAATAAATTAAAAACATTCTGAAAGGGGGCTTGATGCCTGTAGCTCAGTAGCTAGGGCTCCAGCCACATACATGAGAGCTGGCGGGTTCGAATCTGAGCCCAGGCCTGCCAAACAACAGTGACAACTACAACCAAAAAATAGGTGGGCGTTGTGGCAGGCGCTTATAGTCACAGCTACTTGGGAGGCTGAGGCAAGAGAATCACTTAAGCCCAAGAATTTGAGGTAGCTGTGAGCTATGATGCCACAGCACTCTACCCAGGGTGACATGTGAGACTCTGTCTCAAAAAAAAAAAAAAATTCTGAAAAGGATTCACCATTCTAGATGCCATTAAGAACTTTTATGATTTGTGGGAGGAGGTCAAAATATCAATACCAACAAGAGTCTGGAAGAAGTTAATTCCAACATCATGGATAACTTTGAGGGTTTTAGGACTTCAGTGCAGGAAGTAATTGCAGATTCGGTGGAAATAACAAGAAAACTGGACTTAGAAGTAGAGTCTGCACTAGGCATAGTGGTGAGTGCCTGCTGACCCTGCTACTTGGGACACTGAGGCTGAAGGATCCTGTGAGCCCAGGAGTGTAAATCCAGCAAGACCCTATCTCTAATGAATAAATAAATATTTTTTTAAAAAAGGAAAGTATCCTCATTATATGCTAAAGTCTGCTTCTCCCACCCTCCCCCCAAAAAAAGGAAAAAAAAGTGGGGCAGGATGCAGTGGCTCACCTGTTATTCTAGCACTCCAGGAGGATGAGGCACCTGAATTTTCTGAGCTCACCAGTCCAAGACCAGCCTGAGCAAAAGTGAGACCCTGTCTCTACTAAAAATAGAAAAAGTGAGGCAACAGTATTGCTTGAACCTGAGTTGGAGGTTGCTGTGAGCTATAATGCCACAGCACTCTACTCAGGGCGACAGCTTGAGACTGTCTCAAAAAAAAAAAAAAGAAGAAGAAGTGGACTGGATGATGTGACTGAATTGCTGCAACCTCATAACATTTTTTTGATATTTTAAAATTTTTCTTTTTTTATTTTTTACATATACATGTGTTTATTTGGTTTCCACTTTTTGCCTTCACAAAATTAAAAAGGCTTAAAATTTAGCAACAATAACAATGTTTAAGATAAGGACTAGAAATAGAAACCTTGTAAAGAATAAACAAAGATAAATACATTCAGAAAAGAAATCCGGTGATTGCTGCAACAAAATATTGAGCAATAATAATAATAATGAAAAAAAGTAACATTCACATTGTCAAATTAAGAGTAGGTCTATTATAGAATGCTTTGATTCTGAGGTTCAGTATGGAGTCATCAGTTAACTTCTTCTTATTATTTTTTTTCCAAAGTCTCAAAAAAAGACAACTAATATTTACAAATAAAAATAAAAGATAATTTCATAAACAGATCATGCCAAATCTTATAAACAATAGAAAAAGAAGAAAAACTTCAAAATCATTCTACGTCATCTGGATACACCTGATGTTTAAATTGGAAGAAATATATTATTATACAGGGGAAAATACAAACATATTTCACTTATAAATGAGGATGCAATATCCTAAACAACATATTAACAAGTTGAATTAAAAATTAATGTTTAAGTTATGTGCTTTGGTCAAAATTAAATCCAAATTATGGGAGAATTAGTCACTATTTTTTTGTCTTCTTTTTTTTCTTTCTTTTCCTTTCCCTCATCCCCTCCCTCCTTCTCTCTCTGTCTGCTTTCCTCTTCCCCCACCCCCAACCATGTCATGAATTGTCCTCATATCAAAGTTGAATACATAGGATTCATACTTCTAAATTCCTGTGATGTTTCACTAAGAATAATGTGTTCCACCTCCATCCAGGTTAGTACAAATGCTGCAAAATCTCCATTTTTTTTAATGGCTGAATAGTATTCCATGATATACATATACCACAGCTTGCCAATCCATTTCTGGGTAGAAGGGCATTTAGGCTGTTTGCACATTTTAGCAATTGTAAATTGAGCTACAATAAACTGTCTAGTACAAGTGTCTTTATAATAAAAGGGTTTTTTTCCTTCTGGATAGATGCCCAGTAATGGGATTGCAGGATCAAACGGGAGGTCTAGGTTGAGTTCTTTGAGGTTTCTCCATACTTCCTTCCAGAAAGGTTGTATTACTTTGCAACCCCACCAGCAGTGTAAAAGTGTTCCTTTCTCTCCACCTCTCTGCTACCTAATAAGAACAATTTTTTATATTTTAAAATTTTTCTTTTATTTTGGGTACATAATAGTTGTATATATTTATGGGGTACATGCGATGTTTTGATACAGCCACACAATGTATAATCAAATCAGGGTAATTGGGATATTTCTTTGTGTTAGAAACATTCCAATTCCATCCTTTTAGCTATTTTAAAATATAAAATATTAGTTATTTCTAATAATGTTTGGAATGGAATGGAATGTTACAAACATTGCATTTCTATTCTTCTAGTTATTGACTATAGGCACTCTGTTGTGCTATCAAAATACTAGATCTTATTCATTCTATCTAACTCTAGGATGTCCCAAAAGTTGCTCCTAAAATCACCATACATACAGAAAATGGGAAATTGTAGCTAAATATACTTTATTTGTAAAATATTCATTACAAAATGTTACAAGAGGAGCCAATACATAGAGAATATTTTGTAAACAGTTCATAAAATTTTGTAATTTAACAAAATTTAGGGGTGACTTTTGGGGCACCCTGTATATTTTTGCAAACATTAACCATCCCCACTTTATTGCCCCTCCTCGCTATCTTTTTCAGCCTCTGGTGATTAGCTCCATGAAATCAATTGTTTTAATTTCTTGCTCCCCCATGAAGTTATCTCTTCAATATACTGATTTCTTTTCCTAATAAAACTTTAATGGATGAAGAATTGGTTTGAAAGAAAGTGGTTTCTTTAGATGGAAACCACTCCTAGTGAAGCTGTTGTGAACATTGTTTAAATGACAACAAAGGATTTACAATATTACATAAATTTAGTTGGTAAAGCCATGGCAAAGTTTGAAGATTGACTCTGATTTTGAAAGTTCTACTGTCAGGGAAGGAAGAATCAATCTCTCTCTACATATTTATTTCATGATGACACCACAAAGTTGTCAAAATTTTCTTTTTAAATTGTAGGATAAATCATGTCCCTTCTTGCTTAAAACTCATCAGCTAATTTTATAATAAAATGCATCCTGAAAAGGCCCTGAATAAATTGACTTTTGTCTGTCTCCAATCGTATTTCACAACAGTCTTATCCTTATATCTAAAACTCCGTTCAAACTTGCTTCTTTTATGTATTTGTATACAAGTCATTTCTATTTCTGTTTCTCTCTGCTAGAAATAGTCATCTTCCATTCTCAGATTCTTCACATAATTGGCTCATTCTAAGCTCAAATGTCACCTCTTTAAAGATGGCTTCCTTGATTTACTAATTAAAATGACCTCCCCTGATCAGCTTAGCAGAGCTTCTCTTCTTTAGAACTCGTTTTGTTAATTTGTTTACTGACTTTCTCCTCTACAACAAGGAAGTGATTTTCCCTGACCCTGCTGTATTCTCACTGTCAAACAGTACCAGGTACATAGAAAGCACTCTCTGTAATATATATATTTATGAAGGATTTATTAACCACAAAAAGAACAGCGTACCACTGAAAAATATCGATTATACAATAGAATAAATATGAGCCATATAATTAGTATTATTTATTCAGGCTATGGATAATGTTTAGTGCATAAAAGTGTGTTCTTCTCTTGTGTGTGCATCCCAAAATTTGTTGTGCTTTAATTATCACTCAGTTTAAAATATTTCCTAATTTCCTTTATGATTTTTTTTAATCTATGTGCAGTTTACAAGTGTGATATTTAATGTCCAAATAATTTTGTATTTTCTAGGTATCTTTTTGTTGAGTTTTAGTTTAATCCTACTCTTATCTGAGAATATACACTGCAAATTTCAACAAACTTGTTTTATGTCCTGGCATGTAGTCAATTTTGGTGAATTTTTCGTATATACTAGAAAAATTGTATTGGGTGGTTATGTGTAGTGTTCTGGACAATGTGTGTAGATGTACTAAGATGCACGCTTAGCATTGTATTATAATTGCTTACAATATTCAGTACAATAGCATCTTCTACAGGTTTGTAGCCTATGGACAATAGGCCATACCAGAGACCCTAAGCAGTAGGTAATACCATGTAGGTTTCTGTCAGTACGACCTATAATGTTTGTAGAACTATGAAATTGCCTAACAATGCACTTCTCAGAACATATCTCTGTTGTTAAACAACACATTGATTGTATATAATTAGGTACATTCACAATTATGATTAAATCTTCTTGATGTGTTGACAATTTATTTGTTATAAAATGTCCGTTATATCACTGTTAATATTCATTCGTTCACATATTACATAAAGATATTTGAAAAGTATACTTCCATTTTACCCTATGCTCTATGTTGTCATTATCATAAATGTTGCTTTGTCTTAATTTAATGAAAAAATTTAGGCCAGGAATAGTGGTTCATGCCTGTAATCGCAAAGTTCTGTGGGGATGAGGCTGGAGAATGGCTTGAGGCCAGGAGTTTGAGATCAGCCTGGGCAGCACAAGAATAAAATATTCTCTAAAATATTTTTTTCATTAGCAGACATGGTGGTGCAATCCTGTAGCTCCAGCCACTCTGGAGGCTGAGGTAGGAGGATCACTTGGGTCTGGCTGCACTGACCTATGAAAGCACCACTCCACTACAGCCTGAGGGCCAGAGCAAGACCCCTTCTCTAAAAAATGTTTAAAAAATAAAAATTTAAAAACTTAAAGCCCCCCCATCCAACTTCTATATTTAAAATAAACAAATAAGTACCACTTTCTGTATTTGTCCAGCTTTTCTGGAGCTCTGTATTATTCTGTGTAAGCCCAGATTTCTCACTGGAAGCATTTTCCTGCAGTGCAAAGGACTTCGTTAATATTTACTATGGAACACATGTGCTGATGATGAATTCTCTCAACTCTTGTTTTTCTGAAAACATCTTTATCTCACCTTCATTTTTCAAAGATTTTTTTTTAGGATACTGAATCCTAAGCTAATAGTTTTTTTTTTTTTTTCTTTCAGTACTTTAAAGATATGCCACTGCTCTTTTTTGGTTTGCATTGTTTTTAAAAATAAGTTTCGGTAAGTCTGTTTCCTCCACTGTACATGATCTGTATGTGCTTTCCTGTTTGTTGTCAAAATATTTTCTTTGTCACTGGTTTTCAGAAATTTCTCTGAGATGTGCTTAGACACAGTTTTCTTTCTTTGTGTTTTACCCTACATATAGTTTATTGAGCTTCTCAAATCTGTGTGTTTATAGTTTGAATCAAATTCAGAATGTTGCCAGACATTATTTCTTCCAATTTTTTTTTCTTTTTCTGTTACTTCTTCCTGTCACTCAAAATACATAAATGCTTTCAATTTTTTTTTTTGAGACAGAATCACACTATGTCTCTCTTGGTAGAGTGCTGTGCAGTCACAGCTCACAGCACCTCAAACTCTTGGGCTTAAGCAATTCTTTTGCCTCAGCCTCCCAAGTAGCTGGGACCACAGGCACCCACCACAATGGCTGGCCATTTCTTTGGTGCAGTTGTTACTGTTGATTTTAGCTGGCCTGGGCTAGGTTCGAATCTGCCTGCCTTGGTGTGTGTGACTGACATTTTACCCACTAAGCTACAGGCATCACCTTCGATATTTTTTTTAATTTGTTAAGATTTGTTTTGTGGACTAATATATAGTTTATACTGGGGAATGCTCCATAGGCTGATTTAAAAAATGCATATTTAGCAGGTATTAGATAGAAAGTTCTGTAAATGTCTGTTAGGGCCATTTGGTCTAAAGTCCAGTTTAAATACAAATCCTCTGTCGATTTTCTCTTTAGATGTTTTGTGTGATGCTGACAGGGAGGTGATAAAGTCTCTCACTTTTACTGTATTGTGGTCTCTCTCTTTCTCTTTAGATAAAATAGTATTAACTTTATGAATCTGGATGCTCCCGTGTTGGGTGCATATGCCTTTAGAATTGTCATATCCTCTTGCTGGATTAATAACTTCATAGTAATATAATGGCCCTTTCCCCCTTTTTTTCCTGTTCCTAACTTAAAATCTGTTTTATCTAAGTATAGTCATTCTTGCTCCCTTTTGGTTTTCATTAATGAGGAATATCTTTTTCCATTCACTCTACATGCATCTTAACTGGTAAGGCAAGTTTCTTGTATGCAGCATATAGTTGGATCATGATGTTTAAAATCCATTCATTCTTTTTATACCTTTTAGCAAGAACATTTAATCCATGTATATTCAAGGTTATTATCAATAAGTTAGGCTTTGTTCCTGTCATATTTTATGATTGGATATTGTATATATATTTTTCTTTTCTTTTTCTCTTATATGTCATTGTGGTATGATAGAGTTCTGTAGTGGTACCATCTGTGGCTTTTCTCTTTCACCTTTGTATGATTGTTTTATCAGTAGATTTTTATACTTTTATGCATTTTAATTATAATAAATTTCATCCTTTCACTTCCACATTTAGGACTCCCTGAGTCTTACTTTTAGGACAAGTCTGGTGCTAGTGAATCCCCTAAGCATTTGTTTGCCTGGGAATTACTTTAGTTATTCTTTATAATTTATAAAGAATAATTTTGCTGGATATAGTTTCCTGCATGGCATTTTTTTTCTTTCAGCACTTTGAACATAATATCCTATTTTCCATGGGCTATAAGGTCTCTATTGCAAAATCTGCTTTTAGTCTGATGGGGATTCCTTAGTAGGTGACTAGATGCTTTTCTCTTGCTGTTTTTAGATTTGCTCTTTAATTTTGACCTTAGGCAGTCTGATTATATTGTGCTATGATAAAGACCTTTTGTGTTATAACTGCCTGGGTATCGTTGAGCCTCTTGTATTTGAATGTCTATCGTGCTAGACATAGGAAGTCTTCATCTATCATTTACTTAAACAGGTTTTCTAATCCTTTCTTTGTAAATGTTGTCACTTTGTTGTCTCAAAGCAAACAGAGTATTTGCTCTTTTCTTTTTTATTCTTTCTTCTTTATATTTGTCTGACTAACAATGGTGAGAAAACTCTTTGAGTGCCAAGTGGTGTATGCTGATGTTGGCAGTGGGTGCAATAGGCTACATAGAAAGTTTATAGGCCTATAGATAGGTGCCAGCTGAAGTGGTGGCAATTGGAAGTTTAGGGCCAACCCCAAGATTAGTGCTGAGGTACGCAAGCCGGGTTGGGCTGTGTACTGTGTCTTGAGGGTGGGGATGAAGCTGGGCTGGGTAGGCTTGAACTACAGCCATGGTGGGTGGGTTGGGGCAATCTTCAGGCTGCAGCAGAGTGCTGGGATTAGGTGTGGTAGAAGCCTTTCTGAGTCCCTATTACTGGAATGGGTAGGGCACAATAGCCATGGGCTGGGCCAGTGGGTGCGGAATGTTTAATCAGACCTGGTTCCCTTCATAGCCCCAGCTCTGGAATGCTCCTGGCTCACTGCCCTGTCCAGTAGCTTGAGCTCGTCTAATGCCCTAATCCTAGTGCCACTGCATCCCAGGAAAGCATGCAGTTTGCCAGAGACTAGTTTTGAAAATGGCTCCTTCCTATAGCTGCGTATGTCTCAGAAATGGGATGGAACCTGGCCCGAGTTCCATTATTGGAGCAGTTCTCCCAGCATCTCCCTATGTTAGTTTCCGGGACGAGAGGGCTGAGGGGCTCTCCTGTGGCCAGGATTGCACAATTTTATAGTGAGAATGTGGGCCAATGGAAGTCTTTTAAACATCCCTTTCCTATATGGGGAAATTATTCCCATCTCCCAGTCAATCCCAGCCAGGAAGGCTGCCTTCTCCTTTTCCTTCTTTGCTTTTGGTGTCCCCTTTCCCTTCTCTGTTGAATCCCAGCAATCTCTTTAGGATAACATAATCTAAGTATGAGTCTCTATTCACCTTTCTGGTTTTTCGAAGTAGAGGAGGCAGGCATGAAATGCTTCTTGTCAGCTATCCTGAACTCCCCACTGTGCTTCAGTTTGCACAGTTTCTGTTGGTTTGTGTTGAAGCTCAACAGATTTTTCTCTTGCAAGTTCTAATCTTCTGATACATCATTATTGTGAAATTTTCATTTTAGGTATTGTATTTTTAATGCTAAAAGCCTTATTTATAATATCTTCCATTTTTCTTAAAGTCCTTGAGCATAATTATTTAACTATTTTAGTGCCTGTCTGCTAATTCCATTGCCCTTGCCATTTCAGTATCTCTTTATCACATTGCCCCATTTCTTTCTGGTATGGATCAAGTATTTCTGCTTCTTTGTATATCTAGCAATTTTTGTTTGAATATTGGACATTATATTTTTTATTTTGCTCAGAGTTTAGATTTATCATCTTCCTTTAAAGATCTTAAAGTGTGTTTTAGTACAAATTTCATTTACATGTACTCCCACTCCTTCCTTTGGGGGTTTGTCATCAGACATTTTCATGGTGGGTTATAGTAGGCTTTACTTTAGGACTATTTAGCCCTAGTCCTAAAGCAAGACTTTTTTGTAGTCTTTGCTGAATGTCCTGTGAAGTTAACAGGGTTGCTCTTCTTTGCATGGTAAACTTCAGTATCTTCCAACTTGTGTGAATTGTGGGAATTGATTAGCTTATAATTTTCTGGCTGTTGTACTTTTTTTTTTTTTTGTGGTAGAGATAAGGGATCTTGCTGATGTGGCCCAGGCTGGTCTCCAACTCCTTGCCTCAAGCAATCCTCCCTTCTTGGCTGTCTTAGCCTTCCAAAGTGTGCGCATTACAGGCATGAGCCACTGTACCTGTTCTCTGGCTATTGTACTTTGCTTGGCCTCATAGAGTTCTCCATAATATATGTCTAAATTGAATTCAGTCAAAGACTCGAATGGATCTCTTTGAAAATTTCTGGAGCTCTTTATCTGCATGGCTTCCTGGTACTCAGGCTTGAAAAAACCCTTTCACTTAGGCTTTCCAAAATTTTTACCACTGTCTTTTTATCTCAGTGAAGCTTTTCCCTCCCTTTCTCCTCACCGTGCTATAGTCTGAAAATTACCTCCAGAGAGAAAGCTGAGATGATGTTTTCCTTCTCTCTGGGATCACAGTTCTGCTCTTTGTAGAGTCGCATACATTTTGTCTAGTTTTCTACTTATTTATGCAGGAAGGCAGGTCCTGTACCAGATGTTTTTCTATGGGAGAAAGTAAAAGTTATTTCCAGTAATTTTAAGGTTAAAACCTAATTTCTAAAAAGTTCATCAGAAGCTCTGTGTGCACAGTCAGGAGTTTTGGACTGTTGGATTGCGCAGTAGAATGGGTAATTGATTTCATTACTCACTCCCATAAAAGTCATTATCTATAGAACCTTTCTTTTGGGCATCTCACTTTGAAACTCGGCTATTCCTGAGTTCAGATCTTGATGGCTAAATGTCTCCAGAAGATAAACTTTTAATTTCCCTTTATGGTGCTTTAGTAATTCTCTCTAATTTTTTTTCTGCTATCATGTGGTATCCTGAGGATATTTTTTCTTAATTTTTGCATTTTCGGAATTAGTTTTTAAAGTAATTTAAAAATTTTCATGATCTTTTATTCATAATTTTTGAAACTGTTTATTTTATTTTGAGACAGGGTCTATTTCTATTGCCTAGGATAGAGGTCAGTGGTGTCATCGTAGTTCACTGTAACCTCAAACACCTAGGCTTAAGTGATCCTCCCAAGCAGCTGGGACTACAGGCACGAGACACCATTCACAGCTGCTTTTTGTATTTTTTGTAGAGGCAGCACCTTGCTATGCTGCTTAAGCCAGACTCCAACTATTGCACTCAAGGATCCTCCAGTCTCGGCCTCCGACCGAGGATTACAGGTGTGAGGCCTTGTACTTGTCCTTGTCCATACTCTTTTATGTTATTATGGAGTCTGTTTTTTCTTTTACTTCTTTGGTCACTTCAAGTTTTTTTTGTAGTCCTTTTCAGATTATTAAATCATCTGAAGCTTTTAGGTCTTACTTCCGTTGCTTGTATCTACTGACTGATTGTTATTCGTTTCCTTATTTGTTTAAAATTTGTGATTATATGTAGGCAGCAGTTTTGTATTTGCTTATGACAGTGCCCTTTGGATTCTATATACATATGTATACATACATATATACATAATCATAAATACATGCATATATATGCACAAAGCACATATATCTTTATAGATATGTATACATATTCACAAAATGTATATTTATATTTATTCAGCATTTGACTATGTTTATAATGGGAAGATACATGTTCTATATCAATTCAGTCTGATATATGGCTGAAGCATGCCTGGTATTCCTCTGAAATATTGGAACATATATGTGTATAAGCGTGTGCTGGTATCTGAGCAGGGGAGAGGAGGAAAGGAGAAACAGTTAGGTTTTGAATTACAGAAAAAACTTAGCACACCTACTTGTGAATTCACATTCTTCCTGTTCAGAGCCACTCTTCCCATATAGTAAAACTGCATCACCCCTTCCTTACACACGCCCATCCAATTGCACACCAGATACTTTTAAATGAACTACCCCAAATTTCTCCAAATTGTGCACTGTCTCTTCCTTATTTCAGAAATTTATCGTATTTCAGTGCATTTAGGAATTATTTCCTGAAAAATGTTCAGAATGTCTTGTTTCCACTTGACCCACATGGATGGCACAGTGATTTCTCTTAAATATAAGTCCTTCCTCTGCCTAAAATGACTGAATAATTTCCAACTACTCTTGGAATAAAGGCCCAAAGTCCTTATCATGTCCCTAAGACCCAGCCTGTTCTGTACATTCTCCAGCCTCCTGTATGACCTTCCTCAGCACATTGACTTCACATTCCCTTGAGTCCTCCAAGTTCCTTTCCATACACTATTTGCTCTGCGTATAATGTTGTTTCAGAAAATTATAATTCAATTCTTATTTCTATTCCAGTCTACTTTGGATAAGAAAGGAAAATAAACAAACATCTTTTCTCTCCTCAGTAAAAAATGAAGATATTAAGGAAGAGGATGTTAGCAACAGAAGTCAAAAGTAAGGATTTTAGTACTTTTCTTGTTTTCATTCATTTACTTATCATAGAGTCAACCCACATAGTTCTGATCTGAGATTTCCCGAGATACTTTCTTCCTGCTGCTATAAACACAGCCAATTCTGCTTGGCACGATTCATCATGTTTTTGGAACACTGTTTTAATTATGGTCTAACCCTAACTTAAAGCAGTGACTTGTGGAGGTAGTTGTTTTCCAATTAACACCCTGTCCCCCAACCCCCCAAAGAAAAACACTGTACATTTTGGCAGCTCGTAAAAAATAAAATAATTGATCCTTACAGTAGAGGGCAGCAGAGGAGCACATCTCAGGATGAAAATACTGGGACACATCCCAAATCCTCTCTTCTTAGGGCTCCCCTTGGAATGGTGTGGCTAGGTCATTTAGAGGGAGAAAGACATGTGAGAAGACGCAAATTAAGACGATATAGTAAATTTAAGGTCACCAAATGTCTCAAAATTTGGAAAACAGAAAGAATTATAAACATTGATTTTTGAACATGTACACTTTATCTTATTTTCATGGATAATATATTCTTTGTAATATATACAATATGTTAATAATAAAATATTAGTAATATTTTAATAATTATTATTTTTATTGAAAACACAAAACTGATACATTTTAAAGATTGGGTTTGTGTTCCTTAAATAAAGGGAGTTTAAGTATAAACCATAAATGCTTTTGGTCCTTCCAGAGGTCATGCTTAGGAATAGAACTTGAAAGGAAAGCCAGCAAGATGGTCTGGCACAACCCTTGGTTGTGCTTTTGAGGCAATCACTGCTAAAAGGTAAACATACATCCTTATTTAGAAGAAAATCCATTTAAGATTATGTGGAAGACTTTGACAGTTTGGTGCAAAGGTAAATAACAACATAATTAGATATCAGATGGCAGTTGGCCAGAGAAACCCCTACAAAAGATATGGTGAAAAACGGATGAATTCTTTACTTTACAGAGCTCAAAAAATCAGCGTTAGAAGTGAACTTCTAAGCTTGGGAGCTAGAAACATTTGGCATTCTTTTCCCACCATCTCCTCAAGAAAGAACCAAGGCAAAGAATAAACAGCTAAGATTTAACTGAGGTTGGAAAGGACACCACCTAGAGTCCAGTGTGGAGTGGAGATGCCGGCCTGGTGATTGGAAGTCCTGGAGGGCAGTGTGGAGGGCCCCAGCCTCTGCAGCCCCACCAAACCCTCCCAAATATGCTAGACCCGGAGTGAGGAGGAGCATTCAGGAGCAGACCCCATTGTCATTGCAAACATCTGCAGCTTTTACAACAGGGAATCGCATAGTCTCCCAGTCTGGATCGCTGCAGGAATTCACACAGCTGCACTGCCCAGTGTTAGGAGCACGAGGTGTGCACTCCCCACACGCGGCCCATCCCTGAGAGCCAGGCTGCTGTGCTGCACACTCTGGAGACCAGAGCCACCCACACAAGGTGCTCTCTTCTGGGACAAGTAGCCCCGCACCTCCTCAGCACCAGAGACCATCTTCGTTCTAGCACAACACCCGCAGGGCGGAGCCTGGGCCCAGGACTGGCAGTGACACTAGTCCTGCAAAACAGAGAAATTAGTTCCTGCCCCCTCACTTCTGGGCAGAGGACCAGTCTGACAGTCCCGCCAAGGGCTAACCTGCCCTTGAGCCAGCCCAACTGTTGAATATCACCCTTAAGCTAATGCTGCCTTCAAGTTATTCCCCAGGCTCTGAGTAACAGCCGTGAAGTGCCCCACTCCCTGTAGACAAGCCCCTGACCTGCCCAGCAGCCTTGTACCTACAGCTTGAGAAACCAGGATACCCTCAGTGGGTAAGACAGCAGGCTGGCTAAGCAGAGGTGCACCATGTTCTGGGCAGGTGAGGCAGCCTGGTTGGCCGCCCCAGCAAGCACACTCTTAGGCCGGTGAGCCGCTGCACACCCATGTGCTGCACCTGAGAAGAAGCCCAACCAGCTGCCCCTGGCAGACACCCCCCACATTGGTGAGCAGCTGTGTGACTGCATCCTTGCACTGAGAAGCAGCTTGTGGGCCACCCCTAGGAGACTTACCCACATGCTAGCTGAGTAGTTCTGTCTGCACCTGCTGGATTTGAGAAATAGACCCGGGGGCAGCCCCAGCAGACAGCTGGCCCAGAAGCTGCGTGCCTGCATTCTGAGCTGGAGAGATAGCCCCAGGAGCTACCATAAACATTCAGGCCAGCTAAGAAGCCACATGACCAGTGTCCCAGGATTAAAAATAGCCCTGTGGGCCACCCTCCGCAGATACATCCCAGGCCACCCAAGTAATCATGCAGATATGTCCTGGGCCTGAGAAACAGTCCTGCGGTTTCCCCCAGCAGACATCCCACACCAGCCCGGCAACCACATGTTCATGCTCCTGGACATGGTACCAGAACCCTAGCCCAACAAGCCAGACCCCAGTTGGCTGACCCACCATGTCACGCACATGTCCCTAATCTGAGAAATAGCCCTGGAGCCCTTGCCTGGAAAACCACCTCATCTTCTCTGCAAATTCTCTCAGCCTAGACCACTGAGAAACTCCCAAATGCCACAACTGTGGGTTACAGCTGGAAGAAACTGTAGGCAGAGAACACGGCTGTGACCACTTAGAACCAAGGCAATGACTACCACCAAATTAACACCCTATGATCCATTCACACAATGAATCTTCCCCGCAAAAACCCACTCTATAAAATTGGAAGAAGTGATTTTTCTACCAAATGTGTAGAAACTAACCTATGACACATCAAGCATGGAAAAGCCAGGAAATATGCCATCTCTGGGGTAAACCAATGAACCAAAGTAACAGATCCCAATCATAAGGGAATATATTAAATACCAGAAAAAGAATTCAAAATAATGATTTAAGGAATCTGAGTGAGATATAAGAGAACATAGACAATTCAATAAAAGCAGGAAAAAAATTTATTACTTGAATGAGAATTTAACAAAAAGATATCAGGTGAGAAGAATAGAAATCCTACAATTCATTGAATGAAATAAAAAATATAATTGAGAGCATCACAACAGACAAGACATATTCTTTGAAATAACATGCACAGACAAAAAGAAAAAATGAGAATAAAAAAATAGCTTTTCCATATGTGAACAATGAACTAACTGAAAAAGGAAATCAAGAAGTCCATTCCATTTATAACAGCCACAAAAGGCCAAAATACCTAGGAATAAATTCAACCAAGGAAGTGTAGAGGAAATCTACAAAACACTGATAAAAGAAATTGAAGAGGATACAAACAAATGGAAAGGCATTCCATTCTTATAGATTGGAAGAAATGATATTATTAAGATGACATTACTACTCAAAGCAATTTACAAATTCAGTATCACCCCTATCAAAATACCAATGATATTCTTCACAGAAAAAGAAAACAAAAGCTTAAACATTTTATGGAATTAAAAAAGAGCCTGAATAGCCAAAGCAATCTTTTTTTTTTATATTGTTGGGGATTCATTGAGGGTACAAGAAACCATGTTACACTAGTTGCATTTGTTGGGTAAAGTCCCTCTTACAATCGAGTTTTGCCCCCAAAAGGTGTGGCACACACCAAGGCCCCGAGACGCCACCGCCCTCGCTCC
>CAUYRH010051940.1:0-33896 GCA_963574655.1 Perodicticus potto | reverse complement strand
GACAGAGCCTCAAGCTGTCACCCTGGATAGAGTGCCGTGGCATCACAGCTCACAGCAACCTCCAATTCCTGGGCTCAAGCGAGTCTCCTGCCTCCGCCTCCCAAGTAGCTGGGACTACAGGCGCCTGCCACAACGCCCGGCTATTTTTTTTTGGTTGCAGCCGTCATTGTTGTTTGGCAGGCCCGGGCCTGATTCGAACCCGCCACCTCAGGTGTATGTGGCAGGCACCTTAGCCGCTTGAGCCACAGGCGCCAAGCCCCAAAAGACTATTTTTAAAACTCTACAGAATAAAAGTAAAAAATGGCAAACAAGTCAAAGGACTACTGACAAACTGAGAGATATATACATAAATCTGTTATCTCTATGAGACATAGCACAAATATCTCTAATACAGTCAACCCTCAGAATCCATGGGTTCCACATTCATGAATTTTAAATTCAACCAACAACAGATCAAAAATATTTGGAAAAAAGAAATACAAATAATAAAAGTCTATTGAGGTTCAGCGCCTGTGGCTCAACGGGCTAAGGCGCCAGCCACATACACCTGAGCTGGCGGGTTCGAATCCAGCCCCGGCCCGCCAAACAACAATGACGGCTGCAACAACAACAACAACAAAACGGCCGAGCGTTGTGGCAGGCGCCTGTAGTCCCAGCTACTTGGGAGGTGGAGGCAGGAGGCTCGCTTGAGCCCAGGAATTGGAAGTTGCTGTGAGCAGTAAATGCAACAGTACTCTATCCAGGGTGACAGCTTGAAGCTCTGTCTCAAAAATAAATAAATAAATAAAAAATAAAATAAAGTAAAATAAAAGTCTATTGAACTGAGTATTGTAACAATTCAATAATAATAATACAATAATAAAATATAATACAAATTTTAAAATACAGTATAAGAACTATTTACATGGCATTTACATTGTATTGGGTATAATAAGCAATCTGGAGATGATTTCAAGTATACAGAGTGTGCATAGTTTATATGCAATTATTATACCATTCTCTCAATTGATGCAGAAAAAGCTTTTGATAATATCCTGCATCTTTTCATGATCAGAACACTTAAGAAAATTGGTATAGAAGGGACATTTCTTAAACTAATAGAGGCCATCTACAGCAAACCCACAGCCAATATCGTATTGAATGGAGTTAAATTGAAATCATTTCCACTCAGATCAGGAAACAGGCAAAGTTACCCATTTTCTCCATTGCTCTTTAACATTGTAATGGAAGTTTTAGCCATTGCAATTAGGAAAGAAAAGGTGACCAAGGGTATCATATAGGATCAGAAGAGATCAAACTTTCACTCTTCACAGATGATATGATTGTATATCTGAAAAACACCAGGGATTCTACAACAAAACTTTTAGAAGTGATCGAGGAATACAGCAGTGTCTCAGGCTATAAAATCAACACTCATAAATCTGTAGCCTTTATATATACCAACAATAGCCAAACCAAAAAAACAGTCAAGGACTCTATTCCTTTCATAGTAGTGCCAAAGAAGATGAAATATTTGGGAGTTTACCTAACAAAGGACATGAAAGATCTCTATAAAGAGACCTATGAAACTCTAAGAAAAGAAATCACTGAACATGTCAACAAATGGAAAAACACACCATGCTCATGGGTGGGAAGAATCAACATTGTTAAAATGTTCATACTACTTAAAGCAATATACAATTTTAATGCAATTCCTATTAAAGCTCCATTATCATATTTTAAAGATCTTGAAAAAATAATACTTCGTTTTATATGGAATCAGAAAAAACCTCGAATAGCCAAGACATTACTTAGAAATAAAAACAAAACAGGAGGAATCACGCTACCAGACATGAGACTGTACTATAAATTGATAGTGATCAAAACAGCATGGTACTGGCACAAAAACAGAGAGGTAGATGTATGGAACAGAATAGAGAACCAAGAGATGAACCCAGCTACTTACCGCTATTTGATCTTTGACAAGCTAATTAAAAACATTCAGTGGGGAAAAGACTCCCTATTTAACAAATGGTGCTGGGTGAACTGGCTGGAGACCTGTAGAAGACTGAAACTGGACCTACACCTTCCACCATTAACTAAGATAGATTCTCACTGGATTAAAGATTTAAACTTAAGACATGAAACTATAAAAATGCTAGAAGAAAGTGCAGGGAAAACTCTTGAAGGAATCGGCCTGGGTGAATATTTTATGAGGAGGATTCCCCAGGCAACTGAAGAAGCATCAAAAATACACTACTGGAACCTGATCAAACTAAAAAGCTTCTGCACAGCCAAGAACAGAGTAAGTATAGCAAGCAAACAGCCCTCAGAACGGGAGAAAATATTTGCAGGTTATGCCTCTGACAAAGGTTTAATAACCAGAATCCACAGAGAACTCAAATGTATTAGCAAGAAAATAACAACTGATCCCATCTCAGGGTGGGCAAAGGACTTGAAGAGAAACTTCTCCAAAGATGACAGGTGCACAGACTACAGACACATGAAAAAATGCTCATCATCCTTAATCATCAGAGAAATGCAAATCAAAACTACTTTGAGATATCATCTAACTCCAGTAAGATTAGCCCACATAACAAAATCCCAAAACCAGAGATACTGGGGTGGATGTGGAGAAAAGGGAACAATTCTACATTGCTGGTGGGAATGCAAACTAATACGTTTCCTTTTGGAAGGATGTTTGGAGAATACTTAGAGATCTAAAAATAGAACTGCCATTTGATCCTATAATTCCTTTACTAGGTATATACTCAGAAGACCAAAAACCACATTATAACAAAGTTATATGTACCAGAATGTTTATTGCAGCCCAATTCATAATTGCTAAGTCATGGAAGAAACCCAAGTGCCCATCGATCCACAAATGGATTAATAAATTGTGGTACATGTATACCTTGGAATATTATGCAGTCTTAAAAAAAGATGGAGACTTTACCTCTTTCATGTTTACATGGATGGAGCTGGAACATATTCTTCTTAGCAAAGTATCTCAAGAATGGAAGAAAAAAGTATCTCAGCCCTACTATGAAGCTAATTTAAAGCTTTCATATGAAGGCTATAACCCAATTACAGCAAAAGAATATGGGGAAAGGGGCAAGGGAGAGTAGGGGAGGGGGAAGGATGGGTGGAGGGAGGGTAATTGGTGGGATCACACCTACGATGCATCTTAGAAGGGTACAGATGAAACTTACTAAATGCAGAATACAAATGTCTTCATACAATAACTAAGAAAATGCCATGAAGGCTATGTTAAACAGTTTGATGAAAATATTTCAGATTGTGTATGAAGCCAGCACATTGTACACCATGATTGCACTAATGTACACAGCTATGATTTAATTTAAAAAAGAGAGAGAGAGAGAGAAAGAAAGAAAATGAAATTATGGCAAGCTCAAATTAAGGCAAACAATTGTATACATTTCAACATGTTGGCTAAACACAGTCCTGTGAACAGTGAAAAATATTCAGTCTTGCTTTTGAATTTGATACAAGAATTTAAAATAGATTTTAAGATTTCAGGGAAAATAATAAATATTTTGGTGCAGTCACAGTTCCATTTTCAGTCAACATTAATACATTACCTGCCAATTTTGAAATGGAATGCATAGAGTTGCAATCTGACATTCAACTTAAAGAAAAATTTGATCATGTCTCTTTATTGGACTTCACAGGTCCTATCTTCCCAGAGACAAATATCCCTTGCTTTACAATCATGCATTACTCACGTCATCACATTTTGGCAGCACCTACATTTATGAGCAACTATTTTTAAGATTCAAGCACATGGCTCAGCACCCGTAGCACAGTGGTTACAGTGCAACCACATACACGGAGGCTGGCGGGTTCAAACCCAACCTGGGCCGGCTAAACAACAATGACAACTGCAACAGAAAAACAGCTGGGCGAGTTGGCGGGTGCCTACAGTCCCAGCTACTTGGGAGGCTGAGGCAAGAGAATTGCGTAAGCCCAAAACTTTGAGGTTGCTGTCAGCTGAGACGCAACAGCACTCTTCCGAGGGCAATATAGTGACACTCTGTCTCAAAAAACAGAGTGAAGCACATTAAGAGCAAAATTAGAGGCTCAGCGCCTGTGGCTCAAACACCTAAGGCACTAGCCACATATACCTGAGCTGGCAGGTTCGAATCCAGCCCAGGCCCACCAAACAACAATGATGGCTGCAATCAAAAAATAGCCGGGCATTGTGGCGGGTGCCTGTGGTCCCAGCTACTTGGGAGGATGAGGCAAGAGAATTGCTTAAGCCCAGAAGTTGGAGGTTGCTGTGAGTGGTGATGCCACAGCACTCTACCTAGGGCAACAGCTTGACGCTCTGTCTCAAAAAAAGGAGTAAAATTAGAACTAAAATATCATACAATGTCAAATATCCCACTAGCTTTAAGTTGCCCACTTTCATAATATTTTTATAATAAAAATATAAAAAAAACCTAAAGTCATTTTATTACTTAAATATGTACATTTCCTATACTAATGATTGCAAACTTGGGACCTGCTCAACCATTTTAAAAGACTCTCTGAATGGGCTGCTGCGTAAGTACTGTTATTATGCAAGGACTGTTTTTGCTTGTCTGTGGTGATGGATCACAAAAATTAAGCATGGATTTTTTTATTATGCTCATCTGCTTTCATTAATGTTAGTATATATAAAGTATGGCCCAAGACAACTCTTCTTCTTCCAATGTGGCCCAGAAAAGCCAAAAGGTTGGACCTTCCCCCCACCCCAATTTAAATTATATGTTTGTTGGATATCTTTTCTTGTTAGAAAGAGGCAAGAGAATAGATTTTTATGTAAGTAATAAGCTACAATCTGTAAAATTGCTTCTGTACATAAAGAACTAGCTTTTCTGTGTACTTGAGGCATGAAGTATGCACTCAATTAGAAAGCCATTATCAAGTGACTTTTACTTCTTTTGAAGCTGGGAAAGACAGATAAAAAGTTTGTGGCATTTTTACATAAAAATAAAATATAAATGCTATTTGGACGTTATTTGTTTATCATTTATTTGTTTTTGAGACAGAATCTTGCTCTGCCACTCCAGGTAGAGTACAGTGGTGTCATCATAGCTTATACCGCACTGCAACCTCAAACTCCTGGACTCAGCCTCTCAAGTAGCTGGGACTACCAGCACGTGCACAGCTAATTTTTCTATTCTTAGTAGAGATAGGGGTCTCACTTTTGCTCAGGCTGGTCTCTAGCTCCTGAACTCATCCACCTCTAGCTCCTCCCACCTCAACCTCCCAGAGTACTTACAGGCATCAGCCACAGGGCCCAGTCTGTGAAGATTTTCAAAATGTGGTAAGGGAAGAAACTAAACTAGTTGCCTGAGATTTCCTTAATATGTATTAGTTTTATCTTATGATTTTTTTTAATGAAAAATGTTATACAGTGTTAGTATGCATAAGCACAGGCAACAACTGTATGGTAACTTACTACAAGCTAGGTATAAACTTCAGTACCATTTTCCAGTAGTAGTGTTATATAACATCCATACTCTATTATAGTTATATAATAAAGTACACTCACATATTCTAATAAAGTACACGCATGAAGTATATCATTGGGACAAGAAAGGCAGTCTGTGGCTTTATAATTTAATTTGTAAAATTCCCTGTGTATGCAATTGCTACCTCCTTTAGAAATACCTTGATGAAATTTATTGGAGTAACTATTCCCATACAAGGCTTAACAGGTATAGCTTTACAATTATGAATAATACTAGCATTCATTATAATGTCATTAATCTAAACCATGGCAAATGTCACTACAAATAGTTATTGATCCTCTCATAGCATGTTTTTGCTATATGGACAAGAAGTTTGAAATCTTTTTAGTTAAAAATATAACTTCAAATTAGAATGGAAATTTTATTCTGCTGACTTTTTAGGCATTGTGATATTTAATTTTATGTATCAACTTGATGAGGCTATGGGAAGCTCAGATACTTGGTTAAACATTATTTTGGGTGTGTTTGTGAGGGTGTTTCTGGATGAGATTAGCATTGGAATTGGTAGACCCAGTAAAGTAGATTATCTTCTTGGGTGGGGGTTGGCTTCATCCAATTCCTCAGAGGTCTAAATAGAAAACACAAATATAGTTCAGAAAGAAAGAGAGGAGAGGAGGTGGAGGGGAGGGGAGAGGAGTGGGTGAATGGAGGGATCTCACCTAATGTGCACAGTGCAAGGGTATATTTCAAAACAACGAAGAGTATATTATAAATGTCTTGCCATAAAAAATAGGTGATGGTTATGTTAATTGGTTTGATTTCACCATCCCAAATGATCACATTGTACCCCATAAATGTATACAGTTATGATTTAACAAAAACTTAATTAAAAAAAAAGAAAACAAAGAAGAAATAAGAGAAAATTTGCTCCCTCTCTTGCCTGTTTTTGAGCTTGGCTCTCCGATTCTCAGCCTTTGGACTCCTCTTAGAACTATAGCAATGGCTCTGCTGGATCTCCAGCTTGCAAACGGCAGATCTTGGAAGTTTTCAGACTCCATAATCTCATGAGCCCATTTCTTACAGATCCTGTTTCTCTGGAGAACCCTGACTAACACAGGCACTGCATTTTATACTCTGATGGATGGTGATACCTTTTAAATTTAAAAAAATTACATAAAAGAGACAGGAGATAAAGCAGTATTGTTATCAAAGAGAAACTAAAAAAGACATGAGACAGAACCTTGGATTGCTCAAGTCAACCACTTTAAAGTTCTAATGTGATCAACAGAGACATTGTTCTTAAAAACTAAATTTTATAATAAAATAAATTGGAAGGAGTTGAAGTGAGTAAATTCTTAAATAGTCTTTTGACATGCTGTAGCAAAAAAAGAATGCAAAAAAACCAGGATGAGCTACAGAATCATGTAAAAATGTCAGTATCCACAGTTGTTGAATATAAACCACTTAAATGAATCCAAATATCTTGAAATATTTATGAAAGAAAAGTGCAAAGTCAAGGCAAAGACAAGAAGCACAGCAATGAGTATAAGACACAGAGCAATAAAAACAAAGGAGAGAGCATAAGAGAAGTAAAGATATTTCCCTTGCATTTGGATAAGTAAGAAATAAAGATTCTAGATAGATGGAAGAGGGAGAAAGGATCTGATTTGAGTTTAGCTACATAAAGAAAAACTTAGCTGGCTCGGCACCTGTGACTCAACGGGCTAAGGCGCCAGCCACGTACACCTGAGCTAGTGGGTTCGAATCCAGCCCAGGCCCGCCAAACAACAATGATGGCTGCAACCAAAAAATGGCCAGGCGTTGTGGCGGGTGCCTGTAGTCCCAGCTACTTGGGAGGCGGAGGCAAAAGACTCGCTTGAGCCCAGGAATTGGAGATTGCTGTGAGCTGTGATGCCACAGCACTCTATCCATGGTGACAGCTTGAGGCTCTGTCTCAAAAAAAGAAAAGAAAAACTTAGCTAAGGAGTCAAAGATGATCCCAAGATTTCAACATGTTTTACATCACGATTATTTTCATTAACAGTCCCATAAATTACTTGCTCTTAAAATTGTGATTGGATTGGATTTGGTTTTTAATCTAACTTGTACTTAATTAGAAAAAAGAGATCTGGGCGGTGCCTGTGGCTCAGCAAGTAGGGCGCCGGCCCCATATACGGAGGGTGGCGGGTTCAAACCCGGCCCCGGCCAAACTGCATCAAAAATTAGCCGGGCGCTGTGGTGGGCACCTGTAGTCCCAGCTACCTGGGAGGCTGAGGCAAGAGAATCGCTTAAGTCTAAGAGGTGGAGGTTGCTGTGAGCTGTGACTCCACTGCACTCTACGGAGGGCGATAGAGTGAGACTCTGTCTCTACATAAAAAAAAAAAAAAAAAAAAGAAAGAAAAGAAAAAAGAGATCTCAGATCTGGCATATTTACAATGGTGTAGAAAGAAATCTGGAAATATGCCCTTATCTGATTGCAAAGGAAAAGTATAACTTGTCATTTCTTCAACAGTATGAAATTACTGTCTTCAACACTAAAAAAAGAATAACCAGTTAAAAGAATCTGACCTAACACTTGAGGCAAATGATTTAATATTTTTATAGCCTAACTTATTTTATGCACTGCCACAAATTTGTGTTAAAGCTCTGTCTTCCTTTTACTTCACATGAAACTCAGTTCTAAAAATAGTCAAGTCTAAAAATAAGGCAAAACCCACAGATTAGTGTAGCTTTACACATGTACAAATAACAGAGAAGTCTCCACATCTTCCAGGAAAATAGATGGTGGATCTACTTGTTCCCTCTACTGCTCTATGCTGGGTCAAACCTCTGAAACTTTTTTGTTAATATAAACTATATTATTACAAAAAGCAAATTGATTCCTTAATTCCATCAAGTTAATTCCTCTGTCCCAGACAGATCTATGAGCTTTACTAAAAGATATATAAATGTGAGGAAAAAGAGTCTTATATTTAACCTTACAAGAACAAAATAATTACAATCTACAAATATCAATAATGCGCCTAACATATGCTTTGATTCAGTTCAGGGAAAGAAGCCATATGGGGAGTAAAAGAAGTTAATTCACCTCTAAAACATGTTTTATTTATTATATTTCTCTATCCCTTTCTAAAGTCTCTACTCCCAGGAACCTTGCAGGACATCTAAAAAGCTCAACAAAGTATGTACAAAGGACAGGCAAAATATTTTTTATGGAAAACTTATGTGCATTTCAATTATCATCACTCATGTTTTTCAGAGAGAGCAATGATGCCTTATTCTGCAACAGAGACTGCCTTTGTAACTTAGCAGTATATCAGGAAATATAATAGAATAGTCACCCATCAGCTTTTTTTTTTTTTTTTTTTGAGACAGAGCCTCAAGCTGTCACCCTGGATAGAGTGCCGTGGCTTCACAGCTCATAGCAACCTCCAATTCCTAGGGTCAAGCGAGTCTCCTGCCTCCACCTCCCAAGTAGATGGGACTACAAGCGCCCGCCACAACGCCCGGCCATTTTTTGGTTGCAGCCAACATTGTTGTTTGGCGGGCCGGGCTGGATTCGAACCTGCCTGCTCAGGTGTACGTGGCTGGCGCCTTAGCTGCTTGAGCCATAGGTGCCGGGCCACCCATCAGCTTTAATGGAAGCATCTTCCTACCCCTGTTCATCCATCCACCAACAACCTCAAGAGAAAAACAAAAAACATTAAAATAATATTTTTGTTGAGTTTACTGACATTCTCCAAAAATATAAGAAAATCTATTCTCAGACTTTTAAACGAATTCTTTCACATATTAAGATAGTTATCTTCTTAAGGTTCATCCACGTTGTTTTATAATTAAATAAAAAAAGAAAGAGAAAAACAATGGCAGGATCCTTCAGATGGCTTTCCAGCACAGTTAAGAGAACTGAATTATTAGGTATACACATACTCTTTTGTTTGTTAATTCTTTTAAAGGACAACAGGATGAATGACTATTTCACTGACTATAATACAGTGTAAAGATTACCATAAACTAACTACAGAAACCTGATATACAAACAGGAATGTTTGAAAAAACTGATGAGGCATAAATTATTTCTTATTTTCATCGGAACAGGAGTATTCATTTTAAATGTGAAAAAAATTGATATACATAATTTTATAGATAACACTAATAATAAGTTGGAATGGAGTCAAAGAAAAAAATATTTTTCTCAAGTTCTTCTCCATGTGATTTTAAAGCAACGGCACCTCGGAAAGTAAATTATACTTTTGACCTCCAAGTGGAATCTATGATATTTATAATAAATCTTGTTTTGAAAAATAGTGCATATTGATGATCTGGGTGTTCTCTCCCCTTCTTCTTTGGGTTTTATTTAATTTCAGTGAAAAGCATTTTCACTGGAAATTAGAAGGTTGATGGCAAAGAGATTAGTAAGAGAATAAATACTACACCCAGATCATTTCTAATATGAGCTAGGAACAGATGAACTAGCATGCTTAGCCAACCTTTTATCATCTGATCTTGGACAAAGACAACAAGAGACATAATTATGTAAGAGGGCACTTCACTCTTCATGGTATCTATCTTCCACGAAACATACCTCCATCAAATATACTTATTTCCCTTAAAAAATCTAATAAACATACAATCAATTTATAAAAACTCATTTCAAAATACATTTTCTGTGGGTTCTAAGACTCGACCACCTGCTATAAAATGTAGAAATTTATTTTCCTTTCCATATGTGTTTACATTTTAAAACTCAGAGTATCCCTAATAATTTAAGTCTTTTTACCTTAATTCATGATTTTATAAACTTAGATCATATGCTTCTTCATAGATTTCATCTTTTAAGATCATAGAGATTCTGTTTTTTTTTGGAGACAGAGTCTCACTATGTTGTCCTCAGTAGAGTGCCATAGCATCACAGCTCACAGCAACCTCAAACTCTTGGGCTTAAGCGATTCTCTTGCCTCTGCTTCCCAGATAGCTGGGACTATAGGTGCCTACCACAATGCCCAGCTACTTTTTTGTTGCAGTTGTCACTGTTGTTTGGCAGATCCGGGCTGGATTCAAACCCGCCATCTCCAGTGTATATGGCTGGCACCCTAGCTGCTGAGCTCCAGGCACTAAGCCAAGATCACAGAGATTCTTAGTAAATATTTGAAGTTCTTCATTAATGAAGTTAATGAATTACCTTTCCTCCTTTTTTACCTACCCATCTGTTTTTCCTGAACTCTGACAATGAAAACTATACCAAATAATAGAGGTATCAATCCACTACAGTTTTGTACAAAGAGAAGATGCTTCTCTTTTGTTTCTCAAACTAGTTTTAGTCCATCTCAAAATCCTAAATGTTACCTGGTGCTCTAAATGAATTAAATTATCCACAGGGAAAAAAGAAATTAATTTCATGGAGAATTCTCACATATACCTTACAAAGATTCTACTGATAGCCCCAAAAGTAATCAGCAGCATGTTACAATCCTTTCCAAACTCCAGCAAATTCAATCAATGGGTAACGTACCAAGCCATCAGGAAAGGAATCTCAACAGAATAATGTGAAATATGAGAAACTAACAAATTTTCTATTATCTAAGGTTACAACTTATTTAAATGCCATTTTTCAGAAATAAGAATAAATACATTTACTGGCAGAAAAAATTTAAAAATATAACTAAATAATAAACTAAAAAACACAGTAAACATAAAAGGTGTCTTGAAATATAAATAAGTAGTATCACATTTACTTCTAAATTAATCAAAGAATAAAAACAGAGACTATTTGGCTACAAGTATGAAACTAACATAACCAGCCAAAGACTGACATATATAATCAAAAGTTAGCAAGATAAAAATGTTTTAGAAGAGACCATTACACCAAAAAAATGATGGAAATTTTCACACTGTAAGAATATCAGCTGTAAGTTTGGCTTTTTACCATTCTGTATATAAATACATACATACTGTATTTATGAATAACCTACTCATAAATACTTAGACAAAAGACTTGTATACTGAAAACTACAAAGAAGTTAAAGAAGAAATAAATTAATAAAAAGATATCTATGTTCATGGAATGAAAGACTTGAATTTTTTTTTTTTTCTTTTTTGGACACAGAGTCTCACTTTGTGGCCCAGGCTACAGTGTAGTGGCTCGATCATAACTCACTGTAACCTCAAACTTCAGGGTTCCAGTGATACCCCTGCCTCAGCCTCTTGAGTAGGTAGGACTACAGAGGTACTGCCACACCCAGCTAATATTTTAAATTTTTTTATAGAAATGGTGGTCTTGCTATGTTACCCAGTCTGGTCTTAAACTCTTGGCATCAACCCCTCCTCCCACCTCCACATTCCAAAGGGCTGGGATTATAGGGCTGGGATTATTAACACGCCTAGTAGAAGACTTATTAAGATGATAATATTACCCAAAGTGATCTACACATTAATGCAATTTCTATCTAAATCTCAATGCCTTTTTTTTCCTTTTTTTGTAAAAATAGAAAAACACATCCTAAAATTCATATGGAATCTCAAGGGACCCTGAATGGTCAAAACAATCCTAAGGAAGAACAAATTTGGAAGCTTCACACTTCCTGATTTCAAAACTTACTACAAAACAGTAATCAAAATAATGTGATACTGACATAAGGACAGACAGACCACTGGAATTGAATAGAGAATCCAGAAATAAACTCTTACATATATGGTCAACTGATTCTTTTTTTTTTTGAGACAGAGTCTCAAGCTGTGGCCCTGGGTAGAGTGCTGTGGCATCACAGCTCACAGCAACCTCCAGCCCTTGGACTTAGGCAATTCTCTTGCCTCAGCCTCCCGAATAGCTGGGACTACAGGAACCCGCCACAACGCCCAGCTACTGGTCAACTGAATTCTTAACAAGAGTGTTAAGGCTATCCATCAGGGAAAGAACAGCTTTTTCAACATTGGTGCTGGGAATACTGGATATCCACATTCAAAAGACTGAACTTTGACTCTTACCTTATACCTAGGGGCAAAATTGCTGGATCATATGGTTAATTCTATGTTTAACAAAAAGCTGTTTCCCACAGCAGCTGTTCCATTCCTACCAACAAGGCATGAAAGTTCAAATTTCTCCACATCCTCTTATGTGATACACAAAAATTAATTCAAAATGAACCAGAGACCTAAATATAAGACATAAAACTAAACTTTGAGAACAAGGAAAAATTCATAATACTGGACTTGGCACTGATGTATTGAAACTAACACCAAAAACACAGGCAATAAAGAAAAAAAGAATTGGACTTCAACAAAATTAAAAACTTTTGTGCAGGGCGGCACCTTGTGACTCAAAGGAGTAGGGTGCCGGCCCCATATGCCAGAGGTGGCAGGTTCAAACCCAGCCCCAGCCAAAAAACTGCAGGGGGGAAAAAAAAAACTTTTGTGCAGGCTCGGTGCCTGTAGCTCAAGCCGCTAAGGCACCAGCCACATACACCAGAGATGGCGGGTTCGAATCCAGTCCAGGCCTGCCAAACAACAATGAGAACTACAACCAAAAAATAGCCAGGCGCTGTGGCGGGCACCTTTAGTTCCAGCTACTTGGGAGACTGAGGCAAAAGAATCACTTAAGCCAGGAGTAGGAGGTTACTGTGAGCTATGATGCCACAGCACTCTACCCAGGGTAACAGCTGAGGCTCTGTCTCAAAAAAAAAAAAAAACTTTTATGCATCAAAGAGCACTATCAAGACGGTCATAAGACAACCCAGAAGATGGATAAAATGTTTACAAATCACACAACTGTGAATAGATTTTATATCCATAATGCATAAAAAATAATAAATACAAACAAATAACAAAAAGTCAGCCCAATTAAAACATGGGAAAAGACCTTGAATAGGCATTTCTCCAAAGATATATAAATAGCCAATAAGCACATAAAAGGATGCTCAACATCATCAGTCATTAGGGAAATGCAAACTGAAACCACAATGAATTTACCACTTCACACTTACTAGGATGTGTCACAAAAAAATCAAAACAAAACAAACAAAAAAAACCACACAGAAAATAAGTGTTAATGAGGATGTAGAAAAATTGAACTGTTATGCCTTGCTGGTAGGCATAATGTAGCTGCTGTAGAAACTGTACTGTTAAACATAGAATTAACCATATGATCCAGCAACTCCATTCCTTAGTATATACCTAAAAGAAAGCAAGGACTCAGATAGTTGAACACCACTGTTCATAGCAGAAATTATGCAATAGCCAAAGGTTTTGTAGCAATCAAAAGAAAACAACCCCAGGGTTTATCAACAGATGAATGGATATGAAAAAATGCACAGCATCACTAATCCTCAGGGAAATGCAAATTAAAACCACAATGACAGCTTGGCTCCTATAGCTCAGCAGCTAGGGCACCAGCCACATACACTGGAGCTGGTGGGTTGGAATCCAGCCCTGGCCTTCCAAACAACAATGACAATTACAACCAACAAATAGCTGGGTGTTGTGGCAGGTGCCTGTAGTCCCAGACACTTGGGAGGCAGAGGCAAGAGAATCACTCAAGCCCAAGAGTTTGAGGTTGCTATGAGCTGTGATGCCACAACACTCTACCCAGGACGACATAGTGAGACTCTGTCTCAAAAAAATAAAACCACAATGAGATATCACCTTACCTCTCTTAGAATGGCTTTTATTAAAAAGTTCAATAGATGCTGATGTGGATGCAGAGAGAAAGGAACACTTTTACACTGCTGGTGGGACTGCAAACTAGTACAACCTCTATGGAAAACAGTATGGAGATTTCTCAAAGACTTAAAAGTAGAGCTACCATTTGATCCAGCAATCCCAATACTGGGTATCTACCCAAAGAAAAATAAGTCATTTTATCAAAAGATACCTACACTCAAATGTATATTGTAGCACAATTCATATTTGCCAAGATGTGAAATCAACCCCAGTGCTCATCAATCCATGAGTAGATTAACAAAATGTTGTATATGTATACCATGGAGTATTATTCAGGCATTTAAAAGGATGATTTTAATTAATACCTTATTAAAGGCATTAATTAAAGGCATAAAGGATGAATTAATGCAATAATTTGGATGAAATGGGAGACCATTTTGCTAAGTGAAGTATTTATAGAATGGAAAAACAAACACCACCTGTACTAACTATTAAACTGAAACTAACAGATGAGCATATGATTTGCACAGAGGGAAGAAAAACTCAGTGGAAATCACTCAGGGAAAGGGGCTGTAGGGTAGAGAAGGGGAGGGGCAAAAACCTAATGGGTACAATGAATTTGGATGGTGGGCACATCTATATCCATGACTCAAGCATTATAAAAGTGAACCATGTAACCAAAAACATTTGTACCCCCTTAAAATTTTGAAATTTAAAAAATATGTATTTCTATATTGATATTTTATTCATCCCAGTTCTTGGGTTTTGGTAATAAATTTTAGATATTTTGAAATTTCAGTATTTAGGGAAAATGCTTTGAGAACCCAGATAGTTTGAGAATTCATATTTGTTCTGATTTCGTATAGTTCAAGTTTAATCCAATTTCCCAGACAACTTTTTCTGTTATATATTTCTCATGAACTAAAATTACCATGCTGCTTCATTTAATAAATGTAAAAACTGTGAAACCTCATAAAAAGTGGTATATATATACAACAGAGGATTATTTAGCCATAAAAAGGAATGAAATTCTGCTATATGCTACAACATGGATAAACCTTGAAAACACTAAGCGAAGGAAAATGAACTAGGCAAAAAGAACAAAATTGTACAATTCCACTTACATAAGTTACTAGAAAAGGCAAATTTATAGGGACAAAGACTAAAAGAGTTTATTGGTTGGGGGGAATTGAGAGATACTGTTTAATTGATACAGAATTTCTATTTAGGACGATGGAAAAGTTCTGGGAAGAGAAAATGGTGATGGTTACACAACATCATAAATGTACTAAATGTCAGGAATTGTACATTTAAAAATGGTTAAAATGGTAAATTTTATGTTATGATATTTCATCACACACAAAAGATCCTATGTAGTGAATACTAGTTATCTCCCACTGCAGCCGACATCCACTTTGTTTAGATTTCCAAATTACCAATAAACATATTCTGTATTTATTTGCATGAAATTCATAAAATCTCTCTTTTCATTTAAATTGATACATATTACATGTTTTCAGGTATATATGATATTCTGATAAGTTCATGTAATGTAAAATAATCAAATCAAGGTAATTAGAATATTCTTTACCTTATACACTCACTTTTATTAATGTGGGATCATTCAAATTATGGTCTAATAGCTATTTTTAAATATACAATAGATAATTGTTTATTATAGTCATTCTACTAATTTATCAAACATTCAGTCTTATTTATTCGATTTACCTGTATTTTTAGACTGATTAATCAACCTCTCTTCCTTCTCTCCTTCTCCCTACCTTTCCTAACCTCTAGAAAATGACTTTCTCCTTAAAAATAGCCCCTGGTATGTTAAACACATCAGATATCCTAGAACATACTTTTGAAAACTCTAATTTGATTACTATTTTAGTATATTTACCTATAACAGAAATTTAAAAAGTTGTAACTTAACCGGAAGACACCCATATATTCCATTGATGCACTAAACATGTACATTTATATTCCAAGCACTAAAAATGAACACTGTACCTGATACAGCATAATAGGTTCTATGTTGTATCCTAAGGTATCAGCAAAGTTCTTAGCAACGACTGTTTTTCCACAGCCCTACAAATGAAAACACAATTATTGAAGGGATAAGTGAAAACAATCAAAAGCCAAAAAATGAAAGTTTTCACTAAGACTGCCATTCTTACCTTTCCTCCAATTAAACATATGTCCTTAACCATGTGAGACTGCATCATTTCAGCTTGTAGCTGCTTATGACTTAAAGTCTGGATGAAATAGTCTGATGCACAAGGTTGACTTAATGGCCTGGCCCCAGCTGGCACCTATAATTAAAGAAAGGTAAATAAATATGCATATGCTTTTCTCAAAATATTAGTAACTTAAAGCACATAACTGGCACTAAAAGACTCCCACTCATTCCTTGCTCAAGTCTATACTTTTCTGAGCAGTATAGAATCTAGTTGCCACTATTTTCTCACTAACAGATCTGAGAATCATTATCATCAGATTTCCAAATCAATCACTCCTCTAAAATTCAAGTCTCATGCTGTCTTTCATATTCATAAGAATCATGTCATTTTCATGCTATTTGTGATTTGTAATAATAGCATCACCATTCGAGAATGAAGTTTTTCCCAAATTCCAGTTATTAAGCACAGAATTTTAGATCAGACCACTAGAATATCCAAAGTCACCAAGAACCACCTGATTTCTTTTTTTTGTAGAGACAGAGTCTCACTTTATCGCCCTCGGTAGAGTGCCGTGGCGTCACACAGCTCACAGCAATCTCCAACTTGCGGATTTAGGCAATTCTCTTGCCTCAGCCTCCTGAATAGATGGGACTACAGGCGCCCATGACAACACCCGGCTATTTTTCTGTTTCTGCAGTTCGGCCGAGGCCGGGTTTGAACCTGCCACCTTCAATATATGGGGCCGGCGCCCTACTCGATGAGCCACAGGTGCCACCCACAGAACCACCTGATTTCTAAAAGCCATATCCACAAATTCTTTTCACTTTTATCTTAGTTTTCCACTCAGGAGCATCTGTTCATAAAATATATATATATAGGGGTTTTTTTGTTTTGTTTTTGCAGTTTTTGGCCAGGGCCGAGTTTGAACCCACCACCTCCAATATATGGGGCCAGCACCCTACCTCTTTAAACCACAGGCACTGCCCAAATCTCTTCATTTCTTATCCTATTATTCGTTCCCTGAGGATCATGCTCTGATGAGGACTCTGGACCTAATCATACTATATACACAACATGAACCCTAAAGAATTTTAATTTGGGGAGTAATTTGCATTTAAGAATGATCATCCTGGTCTTAGGTGGCTCTGTAGCGCAATGGATAGCGCATTGGACTTCTAATATGGAAAACTAATTGGAAGGGACTGGAGCCAGTGAAGTTAGAGAGCCATTACAAAAGCGAAGCAAATAATATATGTACTCCTTGGCCACTGGAAAAATCCTATGTCATTCTTTAAGACCTAGCTCAAGTTCTACCTCCTCTCTGAAGCTTTCCCTAGTCCTTCTCCTGAATCCCAGTATTACTCCCTTCCCAATATCCCCATAGCCATTCCAATGTAGTCCTTAATCACCTGCTTGTATGCCAAGTTATCAGCTATATGAGGTCATATGTAAGAGACAGAGAGTAGAGAGGAAAGTGACCCCCTAGCTATCCTAGAAATCCCAGCCATGACATTTCCTAGCTAGTGACTATAGGTGAATCAATGAACCTCTTACGTTTCAGTAGTTTAATCTATAAAATGGAGATAGGAAAACTCATCTCTAGGGCTACTGGGAATTTAAATGCATAACATATGCAAACAAGTAAATGCAGTAACTAACACACAATAAACAGCAAATCTTAACATAGAGCCTGGCTCATAACAAACTTATTCAATGTTTAGTTCAATGAATAAGTACAGTAACATGAATAATATTAATATCACATTAAAACAAAAAAGCTTATCATGAAAGTTTGCTATGCCACAAATAAGAAAGCAAGATTTATCCTTTTTGACATTTACTTAGCATGTTTCAAGCTTTGTTTGCTAGTTTTCTATGACCTCTTGGGGTTCTTAGCACCCAAGAATAAAAGGTTAGAAAAAAGGGAAATAGAGCAAGCAGATGGAGCTCTAGGTGGGTCATTATGAAAGTTTCAAGATACACAAAAATAAAGAAATGTGAAATCTGTGCAGACGGAAACAAACGAAGCCCTCCCAGCAACACTGATAAGTTTAAACAAATTGAAACTTGCACAGGTGAATCAGAAAGGATGCTGTTGACTGTTTCTTGGAAGTGAAATAATGGACCATAACACAGTCTGTCTCAAAACTTTCATAGGGACCTACATATGACCAAATGCCATTCCCCTCTTCTAAAAACTATTCAAGCAGAACAGCTCTTTTAGCAGTTTTATGTAGCTGAGAAAGATTTTATTTGAGAAGAATGTTCTCTGGCAGCTAAAATATGTTTGAAAACACTATTTCTTACCAAGGATTCATAGTACAAAATGTTTTCATTAATCAACCCTTGATTTTAATTTCCCGGAGGTCAATTTGGACTTCTGATGAAAGGCTATCCTATATTTCTCCTGAATTTTTTCAGTTCACAAGCACACTTGACTCTGGAGACACAGATACACAGACAAATAGATGGGCTATTATCAAGCCAAAGAAGAACTTATAAACTCAATTCAGGTTATAAAAACAGGCACAACAATGTAGAGCATAGAAAGAACAAACCTGTGATTCTTTACCTTAATGGTCACCTCTTTTTTTGCAATCTGGATAGTCACGGAAGCATGGTTTTCAGTTATCCTCTCCACTCTTATAATCTCTTTAGGAAGCATAGAGCTTTCTGAATCTTGGAGTTCAAAGCGCTGCCAAATTATAAGAAAATCATGTAATTTACTTTTCATTTTAGTATTAGTGTTGACTATCTGGAAGATCCACCTTATTCTGAGCCGAAATCCATTCCATATTATAAAAGTAGAGGTAAAAAAAAAGTTAATGAGAATTTCTTTCCATTTCTATTATTACCACTCTACTTAAATCAATTATAAAATATGAAAATAGTCCCTAAAATTTACTAAGTGACAGGAAATGGAATCAGCGAATTCCTGACCTGGCAGGAGTTCATAGCTTACATTTCTTTTTTTTTTTGAGACAGAGCCTCAAGCTGTCACCCTGGGTAGAGTGCCGTGGCATCACAGCTCACAGCAACCTCCAATTCCTGGGCTCAAGCGAGTCTCTTGCCTCCGCCTCCCAAGTAGCTGGGACCACAGACGCCCGCCACAACGCCCGTCCATTTTTTGGTTGCAGCCGTCATTGTTTGGCGGGCTCGGGCTGGATTCGAACCCACCAGCTCAGGTGTACATGGCGGGCGCCTTAGCCCATTGAGCCACAGGCGCCGAGCCATAGCTTACATTTCTTGATAATCAAAGGTTTCAGTTTCCTAGAAAGGGATGATAAGACTCCCGAAAACAGCTGAAATGAAACATGGCCTAAGTTAGTTGCTTTTTAAATCAACCAAAGTTAATGTGTTGCCTGAAATTCATGAAAACACAGAACTTCTTGGATACCATTCTGTTGTCTGCTGTGTAGAGAGATTAACTGACTAATATATCACAATCAACCTTCTACAGCTTTTTTTTTTTTTTTTTGAGATAAGAGCCTCAAGCTGTCACCCTGGAGAAAGTGCCGTGGCATCACAGCTCACAGCAACCTCCAATTCCTGGGCTCAAGCGAGTCTCCTGCCTCCGCTTTCCAAGTAGCTGGGACTACAGGTGCCCACCACAACGCCCGGCCATTTTTTGGTTGCAGCCGTCATTGTCGTTTGTCGGGCCCGGGCTGGATTCGAACCCGCCAGCTCAGGTGTACGTGGCTGGTGCCTTAGCCTGTTAAGCCACAGGCGCCGAGCCCTTCCACAGCTTTTAACATGGTGGCTTCTACACTGTAGGATTCTCAATATTTGTCAGATTCAAAAGGCTAGGACCAATGATTCTTTCTTGATATGGGCCAATTATCAATGTCCTAACATTGACTACAACCCCTCATACCACCTACTTCTATAAAAAAAAATGCACACTAAGGCTCGGCGCCTGTGGCTCAACGGGCTAAGGCGCCAGCCACATACACCTGAGCTGGCGGGTTCGAATCCAGCCCAGGCCCGCCAAACAACAATGACAGCTGCAACCAAAAAATGGGTGGGCGTTGTGGCGGGCACCTGTGGTCCCAGCTACTTGGGAGGCGGAGGCAAGAGACTCGCTTGAGCCCAGGAACTGGAGGTTGCTGTGAGCTGTGATGCCACAGCACTCTCTCTAGGGTGACAGCTTGAGGCTCTGTCTCAAAAAAAAAAAAAAAAAAAAAAAAATGCACACTAAAAATGGATGAGTATGTGAAAAATGAGAATATTAATTAAGCCCTGTGTTCTACTTATAGCATCATGCTCAATATGAAAAACTGAACTGAAATCCCAGCCATGACATTTCCTAGCTTGTGACTGTAAGTGAATCAATGAAACTCTTACATTTCAGAGGCCTAATCTGCAAAACAAAGATAGTAAAACTCATTTTTAGTATTAAATAGGCAGAAATTCACCCCTCCTCCCAAATCCTATGTAGTTTTTGGAACATTATCATTATAGTGAAAGAGTTGGAAGTCAATGGAAGAACAGATTATTGTATTCAGCAGAATTACAGAACACTAGGAAACAGATTTTAGGGGAAGAAAATCACATTCAGCGTCAACATTCTTAACAAGACAGCCCAGTTCAAGCCTTCATTTTGGTGCCATAAGTGCTCAAGACAATCACTAAATCCTTTACCAAAACCTAAGAAAAATTGCATATTTGGATTATCATTAAAAAAATTCTATACTGGCTCGGCACCTGTGGCTCAACCGGCTAAGGCGCCAGCCACGTACACCTGAGCAGGCGGGTTCGAATCCAGCCCGGGCCCGCCAAACAACAACGACAGCTGCAACCAAAAAATGGCCGGGCATGGTGGCGGGCGCCTGTAGTCCCAGCTACTTGGGAGGCGGAGGCAAGAGACTCGCTTGAGCCCAGGAATTGGAGGTTGCTGTGAGCTGTGATGCCAAAGCACTAGATCCAGGGTGACAGCTTTAGGCTCTGTCTCAAAAAAAAAAAAAAAAAAACATGGAACAGGGAAGAGCCTGATGGAAAATACTAAGAAAATGTGACTTTAAGTACACACTTCCATTCAAGAGCTCCATTTGTGAGGTTTGGCTCCAGGAGAACAGCTTGTTCCTTGAGCGGTGCTTCAGACTGGTCCAGAAAAGGAATACTGGCTGTTCTGAGAACCATGAAACAAGCAAACTAGAGAGATTCAACATGCTGTTACTCTTAGTAAACTGATGAATAGTAACATTATATTAACATTATACATATATTTAATACCACAACTCAGAATTAGCGGAAATGTATTAATTAAAATGACAATATGGCATATCTTGTACAATTTCCACTATTTTGCATTATTTATTTACCCTGCAGTAAGTATATTCTTCTGTCCATGAGTCGTACAGTCATGCCCTGCGTAACAACATTTTGATCAACGCACTGATCAGTGTGTGACAGTGTTTCCACCGAACTGTAATGGTGGAAGGTTCCTATCAACTGGAGACATCTAACCCACTATCATGTCACAGGACAGTGTGCATTACTCGTGTGTTGGTAGCAGTGCTAGTGTTAACAAATCTACTGTGCTGCCAATTATATCAAAGTCTAGCACATACAAGCATATATATAATATTTGGTAATAAGCAACTATTAAAGTTTCATGTATTTACTATGCTATACTTTTTATTACAGTATACTTTTTATTACAGTGTACTCCTACTTATTTAAAAAAAAAAATAAACTGTGAAACTGCCTCTCGCCGGTCTTCGAGGAGGTATTCCAGAAGACACTGTGGTCACAGGAGATGACAGCTCCATGTGAGTTATTATCCTTAAGGACCTTCTTTCTAGAGGGAAGGGATGTGCAAGACAGTGATTATCAATGATATGATCCTTTATTCCGCCCAGGCCTAGGCTTATGTGTGTTTGTCTGTGCTTATGTACAAATAAAAATTATAGATAAAAGCTTACAGAATAAGGATATAAAGAAAACAGTTTCATTCAAATGGTACAATGGATATTTTAAAATGCAAGAGTCAAAAAGTTACAAAAAGCTATGGTTAGGGCAGCACCTGTGGCTCAGTGAGTAGGGCACTGGCTCCATATGCCGGAAGTGGCGGGTTCAAACCCAGCCCCGGCCAAAAACTGCAAAAAAAAAAGCTATGGTTAACTTACTGTTGAAGAAAAAAATAATTTTTTTTTTTTTCTTTTTGTAGAGACAAGAGTCTCACTTTATCGCCCTCGGTAGAGTGCTGTGGAGTCACAGCTCACAGCAACCTCCAACTCCTGGGCTTAGGCGATTCTCTTGCCTCAGCCTCCCGAGTAGCTGGGGCTACAGGCACCCACCACAACACCCGGCTATCCTGTTTTTGCAGTTTGGTCAAGGCCGGGTTTGAACTTGCCACCTTTGGTGTATGGGGCCGGCGCCCTACTCAATGAGCCACAGGCACCGTCCAAAAGAAAATAATCTTTATAAATGTAGTGTGTCCTAAGTGTACAGAGATTATAAAGCCTACACTGGGGCCGGGCGCAGTGGCTCATGCCTATAATCCTAGCACTCTGGGAGGCTGGGTGGATGGACTGCTTTAGCTTACGTGTTCGAGACCAACCTAAGCAAGAGCAAGACCCTGCCTCTAAAAAATAGCCAGACGTTGTGGCACGTGCCTGTAGTCCCAGCTACTTGGGAGGCTATAGCAAGAGGATTGTTTGAGCCAAAGCCAAGAGTTTGAAGTTGCTATGATCTACGATGCCACAGCACTCTACCAAGAGCGACAAAGTTAAGACTCTGTCTCAAAAAATAAAATAAAAAACAAAAAAATATATGAAGTAAAATAAAATAAATAAACAAAGCCTACACCAGTGTAATGTCCAGGGCCCTCATACTCGCTTGCCACTCACTAACTCACCCAGAGCAGCTTCCAGTCCTGCAGGCTCCATTCACAGTATGTGCGCTATAAGGCATACCATTTTTTCTTTTATTTGGTTTTTTACTCATCTTTTCAACATTTAAGTATGTCAGGATGCACAAATACTTACCATTATGTTACAAATGCCTACATTATTCAGGACAGTAATGCGCTAGTAGCCTAGATCAAAGGCCATATACCACAAGCCTGGGTGTGTGGTAAGGTATAGACCTTCTAAGCTCATGTAAGTGCCCTCTACGATGTGCACACAATGACCGAACTGCTTAACAACACACTCCTCAGAACATATCCTTGTCATTACGCAACGCAGGACTGTACTTCTGAATTGCTTTTTAACAACCATAAGAACTTCAATTCTAATATTCCAAGTAATTCTTTTGGGGGTAATTAGAAAAAGAGGGAGACAAAGATTAGAAATATTATAAAAGGGGGAGGCAAAACACAAGGCAGAACAGATGTGTGCAATAAAGCCTTGGGGAGAACAAAGGGGCTAAAAAGGACATAAACGTGAGGCTACATTGTTACAAATGTTATGAGCAAGGGCTCTAAACGTGTACAAAGAAGCTAAAACCAGAGTGCAGGCATGAACTGTCAGAGGCAGGATTAAGGTCTTAACCTGTGAACTGAATTAAGACAGTATTTGAATAACAAGGTTGTCTTAAGATTTTCTTGCACTCTAAACGACCCATTTGCTGTTTCTCTAGGACCACGATTCCCAGAAGTAAGTAAAACTCCAAATCACAAAATCATTAGACATTTAGATAAAGGATCCTATTTATTTTAAAAGCTCTAGTGTGGGCCACGTATGGTGGTCTGCACTTGTAAACCTAGCAAACTGGAGGCCAAGGCGGGTAGACTGCCTGGGCTCAGAGGTTCGAAACCAGCTTGAGCAAGAGTCAAGACCTCATCTCTGAAAATAGCTGGGCATTGTGGCTGGCGCCTGTAGTCCCAGCTACTTGGGAGGCTGAGACAAGAGAATTGCTTGAGTCCAAGAGTTTGAGGTTGCTGTGAGCTATGACGTCTCAGCACTCTACTGAGGGTCACAAAGTGAGACTCTGCCTCAAAAAATTTAAAAAAATAAAATCTTAAAAAAAAAATAAAATAAAGCCCTAGCGTGCAAATCCTTTACCAAACCGAATCAAAGTATAAGCAATCTGTAAAAACTGTAGGGTTCCTTATGTTTCCAGAAAGGCAAAAATGTTAAAGGTGAACAACACCTATTACACCACCCAAAACTGTTATCTTATTCATATGTTGTCAATTTACCTGCGTGACTGTTAAGTGTACACCCCACACACACACACACTCAAACCCACTAACAAATTACAGCTTAAGATTTTTAGGGTTTTAACCACTAATTCTCCTACCATGGGGCAACAGTGTAAATGAACAACAGTGACAATTATGGGGAGGTTATTACATTTATATTTGATGACAAAACATAATTTTATTTCTTTTTTCAGAAAAACACTAATACTTGCCTAAATAGCAATGTTTGCCAGCTCCAACCTTTACTGCCATACCTGCTACACTATTCAAATAAACTTCACACTCCCCTTTCTCTAAGACTATGCTCCCCAAATCTCAGTCATAGGAAAACTTACACCCATTTCATCATAATCTTCACACTTACATTAATTTTGTTCACTACTGAGATTTTATTAAGCTCTGATTTTTTTTACAACAGTAAAGTTTGTGTGCATGATTTTTGAGAGCTTTGTGGTTCTCTTATAATTTCAAGCATAGTTGAAAAATTAAATTGTTTCACATAACATACAATACCACTTTATGTGCTAAGTATCTACATTACCTTAATCATTAACATTGGTAAATTCCTATGTCTATTAGCTCCCTATAACAAACCTTCTGCTTCTCCTGTTTGAACACACTGAGTCCCCTGGGGTCATTCTTCGTGTGATAACTGGCAGATGTTGGATTTGTGTTGCTGATGCTGCTCATTGCAGTGACAGTCGGAGCAGTCCCTGGTGGAGTTATACCCTGAGATGGCATGGGAAACATATTCTCAGATTCACACCAAACTGATTTCTGCTGCATGATACTGGGAATGACTGACACAGAAAGCATTAGGCTCTAAAACATTTACATTTTACTCTATAAAAATGTGTTATGCATAAGAAATAATTCTAATAATAGCTACATTAAAGGAAAAAGTACAAAAGTTTTGGGAACTACCTTTTTATATTATTTACCAAAGAAAATTTGTTATCTACTTGCATTTTGTTTGCTTACTAAATGTACATACCTTACATACTTTATTCAATTTATAGTAGCTTTACACTCTTCCTAAAACATAACTCATAACTTTGTAGCTTTTCATTTTTTTAACTAATTAATACTTGCAGTATCTGAACAAGTATACTTTCATGTTTCCTTACCTTTGGTAACACTCAATGCGAACACTTAATAAACCCCTGCCTCACACACACACATACCTATACACATACATACCCAGGCCAATAAACAAATCGAAAGACTCACATGACATTCTAATTAGAAAACCATTACCTCTATAGTTCCCTATCTTCTCATATTCATTTAACAGATGTAATAATACTGTATTACAGTATTCCTACAAAAAGTAGAAGACTCCACAATACTTGATATACCACCTGTTCTCTGTCTCAACTAATGTACATTTAACCAAAAAAAAAAAAAAAACAACAAATCTCCATGAGACCCCTGAAATCCCTGTTCTTTATAGTCCTTCCATCTTCATTAACACAAATCAATATTATTTCCTGGAAAACAGGTCACCCTCAGATATCAGATGAAGGACATCAATGAAATGCAGTATGTTTAAGAAATTTAGAAAATGTAGGGCCTCAACATTTGTTTAAAATTGAACATAAAGACTGATTAGGACATAAAACACCAAAAGTAACCCTCCCACCAGAAGGACATTAAGTATTTCGTAACAGAAATACCTGGCCAGAACTAACACCTCAGAGAACCCCATGTTATCAAACAGCACTTCAGTATCATTTCCCTTCAGCTACCAAAACCACAGGGAACATGCTGAATGGCTCTCCATACTCAAAACAATTCTGTATGTATTTTTACATAGACAAGATTTTATCTTTTTACTATAAAGAAATAAAAACTTTCTTATATCATAAAGACTTCAGAGTTGGTATTTGAAGGCTTTTCCCTAAGAGATGCAACATTAAACTGATGACTTGTCACACAGTCACAGAGATGGATCTGTGCTAGGCTGCACTGAATTTAAACATATTTCTCCATAATTAACATTTCTTGTAGAATCCGTAAGTCAGTGACAAGGAGTAGTTTAAGTAGGAGCAATATTTCCAAAAGTGTACTCTTCAGAACACATATTTCGTAAGTTAATTAGGTTATATTAAATAAAATGGAAATGCTGGATAATCATATTTCTTCTTGGGGATTTTAATATGCAAATACCATGATTTCCTCTGAGAGATACAGAATTTACACTACTTTTCCAAATTCACTTGATCACAGAATTCTTCTAACCTAATATACTGGAAAATACTGCCTTATAAAAACACAGCTCTATTTTAGCCTCTCTTCTTTTTAATATATAAAGTTAATTAAAGCCACCTCTAGCCTGTACATGGGGTACCCCTGAAGCCCCCATATATGGGGGAAATGGGCAACTGTAGCTAAATATGCCTTTATTTACAAAATATTCATTACAAAATTTTATGAAGAGATGGCCAACATATAAAGACTATTTTGTAAATATTTTGTTAAATTTGGTAATGATACTTTGCAAATAAAGACACATTAGCTACAATTTCCCATCTTCCTTAAATGTATGGTGACTTTAGGGACATCTTGTGATATAGATACAACTTTTGCCCACTTAAATTATACCAATTTGAAATAATAATAATGAAAGCTTCAAAAGTCTAATTTTACATGAAATACTTGAAATGTGAATTCTAAACTCTTAAAAATATCAATCAAAAATCACAGTGGCTGGTGAGCCATGAAAATACTAAGCCGTACTGCTACACTGAAACACGTCAGAGAAGTACCTGCCCATTCTCTCAGAATCAGTGTTGGATCTTGCATGTTTTAAATTATCCAAGATCTTCAAGAACATATCCCAACCATAAAATGCAATCATGACCATAAGAAATGAAATAATTCATGTCATTCTATATGCCACTGACGTAATTTTATCATTAAAATTTTACCATTTGAAGAAGTGCCTTCAAATGACAAATGACTCTAATCTTGGTCAAAAGAAATTGACAAAATTTTAAAAATCAATCCAAAAAAAAGTTAAAAATCAATATTGTCCCAGGACCCAGACTGTGGTCCTTAAATACCACCTCCCACTGAAATGAAGAAATGGCTGAGTGCAGTTCTGGGCCTGGAAAAATCTTGCCATATTAGACATCGAGAAAATTACCAAAGGATACTTGGGTCAAAAGAACTCAAACCAACTCATAGAGCTTCCTTACCAGGTAATCTGACTGATGAACAATGACCATAAATACCAGGAGCTGAAACCCAAACATTTAAATCCATGAGTTTTAACAATGTACAAAGTAAGGAAAAAGGAGGGAGGGAAGAAGACTGTACATCACCAGAGGGATACTTGCAAACCAACTCAATTTTTTTAAAAACCTGTAATTAAAAAAGACTCAGCCATTTACCTGCCCTTATAAACTCTATCACTGAATAACCAAATACAGACAAACACAAGTTTCTCTTTACACAATTATTCTAAGCAGTATATGAAGGAGAAATGACAGAATATCACTATTTCGCAAATACAAATACATTAATTGATGTAGGCCATATTTACTCAATCTCTACTGACATTTTACACCAGATAATTCTTTTCTGTAGGCGCTGCCCTGTGCACAGGAGGAAGTTGAGCAGCATCCTAGCCTCCAACTCTTAGAGAGATGCATACAGTACCCCTCTCCACCCTTCAGTTGTAAAAATCCAAACTGTCTTCAGTCACTGGCCCTAGAGAGCAAACTGTCCCTGAATGAAAGCCACTCCTCTAGAACTTTCAACTATATGAAATACCAAGGACAGAGAAAGTTAAATGACACCACAAGGGTGCAATAAGCAAACTCTCATCTATGGGACAATCTACAGGCAAACTGGTTTCTTTAAAATTTGCAAAAGAAAAACAGAGAGGGAACCTACAGACTATGAAAGGAACATGTCATCCAATAGCAGTAATTATTTTGATCTCAATTCAAATAAACTGCACAACAATCAAATGACAGGCTTAGCTCCTGTGGCTCAGCAGTTGGGGCGCCAGCCACATACACCAGAGCTGGAGAGTTCAAACCACCCCAGGCCTGCCAAAACAACGACAATGACAACAAAAAAAATAGCCAGGCATTGTGGTGGGCGCCTGTAGTCCCAGTTACTTGGGAGGCTGAGGCAAGAGAATCACTTAAGCCCAAGAGTTTGAGGTTGCTGTGAGCTGTGACGCTACAGCACTTTAACAAGAGCAACAGTGAGACTCTGTCTCAAAAAAAAAAAAAAAAAATTCAAATGACATCTTTCAGACAAATGTGAATGCTGCCTAGTTTAATATTAATGATATATTACATTTTTAAAGGTATAATAATGTTGTTACCATTAAAACTATTTTATCCTTTTTATAAAATACTTTGAATGATATATGTATGTTGAAATAGTTGCAGATGAAACTATATGATGTCTGCAATGTGCCTTAAATAAATATGTGAGATGGGAGATAATGGGGTTCAGATGTATTAAGATTGAGCACAAACTGGTGATTGTTAAAGCTAATCACAGACTCACAGAGGTTCATTGTACTATATTATTATTCTAGGTGCTTAAAATTTCCCAAAATGAATTTTTTAGCAAATCAGATGCTAAAGGGATCTGTAGCAGATACTCCCTTCAACTTAATATATGAATCCAAGTAATTCTATTAGTGAAAACTATAATCTGCACCCCAGACATTCTCTGGAGTACTTTGAAGTACTGAATGGCCTTTATGTTACTAATAATACTTGTGCTGACGAACTTCCAGGTCCAAAGTACTACTTCTGCTTGTGTTCCATACTGCAGGACTCTGAGAACTTCCTTCGGGAACTATTCAAGCACTAAAAGCAGATCCAAAACGGCTTCTTTCCATTACTCTGGGCTTTACCTATAGGAAGGCACACCTGCGGCTCTCCTACCAGAGGTGGTCAACGGCTCGGCTCAACTGCAGTCATATCACTTCCATCAACTTCTAGTCTGATTTCTAAAGCAGTGAAGAGTTGCTCTTAATCAGCAGTATCAAATCCCTAGGTTCTAGCCCTTTTCAGAGACTATAATCCAGGGTATGATAGAAGCCCGAATGAAATACAGATCCATGTTTATTAAATTATTATTAAAAATGACATAAAACTAAGTGAGAAAATACCCAATTTTTTTTAAAGTCACTCTAGACAATGTGCTATTATGTTTTCCTGGTTCCAATAATAAGAGCTTTGCAAGCTACTAGCTTCCTGACAGCGTAGACAAAAGAGAAAGAAAACTCCAAATGGGAAGCATAAACATGCCAAATTAACCCTCACTTTACCATAAAAACATGTGCATCAATATTTTATGCTTTGGGCAAATACCTTAAAATCTCTTACAGAGGCACTTTAAAAATTCAATAAATAATTTGATCAACACCTAATCACCATTCAGGGACTTTTTCATATAAGTTTATCTTGAGAGAGCAACACAATAATTAAGCCCATGTATTAACCTACATGTTTCCTTCTGAGGGAGAGTCTTGCTCTCTCTCCTAGGGTAGGATGCAGTGACATTATCATAGCTCGCTGCAACCTCAAACACGTGGGCTCAAACAATACTCCTGCACCTCAACATGTGAAGTAGCTAGGCATGCGCTACCTACTCCTTAAAAAAGAAAAACAAAAAGTTTTATTTATTTTTTTTTCCAGACAGACTCTTGCTCTGTCACTTTGGTTAGAATGCAGTGGCATCACCATAACTCACTGCAACCTCAAACTCCCATGATTACGAGATCCTCCTGCCTCAGTAGTTGGGACTATAGGCATGCTACCGCACCCATCTAATGTTTTCTATTTTTTCTTTTTTGGTAGAAATGGGGGTCCTGCTCTTGAGAAGGCTAGTCTCAAACTACTGAGCTCAAGCAATTCTCCCACATTGGCCTCCCAGGGTGCTAAGGCTGTAGGCGTAAATCACCAGGCCAGGCCAAAAGTTTTTCTGTACAGATGGATCTCCACTACATTGCCCAGGCTGGTCTCTTAACTCCTGGCCTCAAATGACCCACCTCGGCCTCCCAAAGTGCTGGGATTACTCAGCAGAACCCACTATACCCAGCCTGGTATTTACTTCTCAATAGAGCAAATGGACTCCAGATCATGTCAATAGTCACGTCAGATTATAAACAAACTGTGCCAAACAATTCCACTTGTCCATATTGCTGTACATATTAAAGTGTACACACACACACCAAAATCTACAAACCAGAAGAGGAAAAAGAAGATGACCACAACCTCCTCCATATATTCATAGACTACTAACTTTAACTACACACATATAACCCTCAGATCCTCAGATTGTATTTACCTCACACTAATTAACAAACTATAAAATTTACTAAAGCAAATTAGATGGATTTTGACCAAAAACCAAAGTGACCAAAATACCTAGGAATAGCTAAACCTGTTAATAAATTGTCCCTGTAAATTAAAACTTGTAAACTCAGACTGCTGGTATATAGTAGCCAAAAAGATGTTGTTATCCTTTATTATATTTATGTGTACACATCTCATACTAAAAAAGAACTTAAATGGTTTAACTGACAAAACTCAATAGAATTAAATGATGCTTCCCCATCATGAAGTTCGGATCTAGGAGTATTTTTCTTTTTAGACACAAACAAAATGTTATAAAATTAAAAAAAAAAAAAAAGTATAACCAGATTTCTAAAAACTTAAATAAATATGGAGAATTATGTGACAGTCATCACATACACCCTCCCAAGGCCAAAAACAGAACCAAAATGAACCAAAGAAACTGAGAACTCAATAGCTAACTATTTTCTTACATTTTCCTACTTACCAATTTATCATTTTCATTGGGCATTTCAAATACACATCTCAATTTGGAATCCATTAATTCATCAGGTTTTGCCTCTTTCCACTAAAAATAAACACCAAACATAAGACATAGGAGTATAATTGTGGCAAACAGGTTTCACCCCAATGGACAAATAAAAAGTGAGTACAGCTGCTTGTCTCAGCTGAGATACACCACTGCACTCTGTACTGATCACCTGCCATCACTACCTGCTGATGTCACAGAATACTTAATATAAGCCTAGAGCTACTATCACCATCCATGAAAATCACACAACACTAGCAATCACAGAGCTTTCTTCTTAGTAGTAGCATTTCTAAATTGTTTCTAAAAATACTGTTTTAAAAATCTTTCATTCTTGAAATTAAGTCAGGATTATCTATAATGAATAGACTTACAGATTTTTAAAAATCTAACTTTAAATTTTAAATTTCTAAAAATTAAGTTGCTCTATAGAGCACTAAACAAAGCTAGTTTTTAAAACTACATTTCAAAATAAATTCTGTTCAACTTCTGTACTTACCACAGCTTCCATATCTGAAGTATTAGGTGGAGCAAAAATTGTCTGTACCATAAACTTGTGTTTACTCTTTTCATTCGGATCATAGTCAAACGGCTGTAGCATTACTAAATAAGAAGAAAGGATATATTACATTTCTCCTGTATTTGTTTGCATATCATATCTTTTATACCTCATTCGCTAATATGCTAATTTAAAGAAAACCAAAAATGGTTCAAGAAACCAAACACTGAATTAGGATTCTAATTGCTTTTAATTTCCACCTTTCTGATTTACTAAGTCTTTAACAACCCACAAAATTACAAATAGCTATTTAAAAATAAATATGAATCTATGACTGCCATCTCTTCTAGTTTGTGAACATTTTAAAGCTTTGCCTGCAACTTTATAATGCCTATAAGCTCAGATTAAATCTAGTTTAAACTACTAGTTGTTGATAAATCTAGTTGTGTATTATCACATAAATTTAGGTTTCATTTTAGTATTCCATGATACTTAAAATTAGATAACTGGGATAGTTAAAGAAATGCATGATAACAAAAAAAAAAAGCTACCATGTATTAATGTTTTAATTCAACTAATATTTTTCTAAAATGAAGTTTAAATAAACATCTATTCAGAAGGAGTTTAAAAATTTGTTTAAATTTTCTAAGAAAACAAAGTATATAGCCTCTTCATCTCTATAATGTATTCTGCAGCCTCAAATCTTTTTCTAACCAGTTTAGGTTTTTCAAGGCTCTGTGTGGTTAGAAGTCATGCTAAACATACGTAACATAAATCCAATATAAGAGATTATAAAGAATAAACCAACAAGATATAAAGTTTGTATATGGTATTACAAAAATTATTTATCTGCTAATATTTAGATTATTTCTAAGATATATCAAAACAAACAATTATGTAAGAAAATCTCAGTGGCTCATGCCTCTACGTAATTGTAGCACTCTGGGAGGCCAAGGTGGGCCGACTGCTTGACCTCAGAAGCTCGAGACCAGCCTGAGCAAGAGTGACACTATGTGTCTACTAAAAATAGAAAATCTGGCTGGGTATGGCAGTACACTCCTATAGTTCCAGCTACTCTGGAACCTGAGGCAAGAGGTTAACCTGAACCCAAGAGTGTGAGGCTGCTGTGAACTATGATGATACCACAGCACTTCACCTAGGGTGACAGAGAGATACTGTCTCAAGAAAAAGAAAATCTTATTCATAAAATATGTGTGAAAAGTCCATTAACTCATATCATGGCTAAAAATATTTTTTCAAGGTGTCGATACATAATACCAACAGAAAATGCACCCGGATACATGCCTCAGAATGCAGAGAAGGCACAGTAATATTCCATTAACAACTCTGAGCAATCACCATAGGCTAATCATTATGAACTAAAAATTCTGTGAATAAAAAGCTTCAAACAAGCCAGTGGCTCAGGCCTGTAATTCTAGCACTCAGGGAGGCTGAGGAGGGTGGATTGCCTGAACCTTCTGCAAGTTGCTGCGAGCGCCTGGAGTCCCAGCTACTCAGGAGACTGGGGCAAAAGAATCACTTAAGCCCAAGAGTTTGAGGTTGCTGTGAGCCCTGACACCAGGGCACTCTACCAAGGGCAACAAAGTGAGACTTTGTCTCAAAAAAAAAAAAAAAAAAAGCTTCAAACATGTTAACATTATGACAGTTATACTGTAAATAAGGATGCAAAGTATGTAAAAAGAGAAAGGCAATCTCAAAAATATAAATATGTACAAATCAAAAGAGCAAATCAATGAAACTAAGTGCTGATGGGACAGAGGGAAAAAAATGGACACGTAGAAGAGAGAATCAGAGAAGGTTGCTGGTGAAAGCACAGATGAACGACTCCTTAAAATTGAAAAACACTACACTAAGGCTTGGCGCCTGTGGCTCAACGGGCTAAGCCGCCAGCCACGTACACCTGAGATGGCGGGTTCCAATCCAGCCAGGGCTGCAACCAAAAAATGGCTGGGCATTGTGGCGGGCGCCTGTAGTCCCAGCTACTTGGGAGGCGGAGGCAGGAGACTCGCTTGAGCCCAGGAATTGGAGGTTGCTGTGAGCTGTGATGCCACGGCACTCTATCCAGGGTG
>CAUYRH010051936.1:0-10815 GCA_963574655.1 Perodicticus potto | reverse complement strand
ATTGATAATTTGACCTAGCTTTATTAAATTTAAATTAAAATCCACAGTAGATTACATCAAGATCTAAGACTGCGAATTATTACATTTATTTATTTATTTATTTATTTATTTATTTATTTATTTATTTTTGTAGGGACAGAGTCTCACTTTATCGCCCTCGGTAGAGTGCCGTGGCGTCACACAGCTCTCAGCAACCTCCAACTCCTGGGCTTAGGCGATTCTCTTCCCTCTCAAGTAGCTGGGACTATAGGCGCCTGCCATGATGCCCGGCTATTTTTTTGTTACAGTTTGGCTGGGGCTGGGTTTGAACCCGCCACCCTCGGTATATGGGGCCAGGGCCCTACTCACTGAGCCACAGGCACTCAATGAAAATTTTTAAAAATTTCTCTACCCTCCCACATACAAAATGGATATTAATATATAAAGAGCTCCTTTATATCATTAAGGAAAAAAAACAATCCAGTAAAATGTATAAAACATATAAAAAGAACATTTAAAAATTAAGCTATATAAAATCTTAGAAAATATATATCTTTATATGTTAAGGGAAATTCATATAAAATTTTTAAAAACAAGTGCATCAGATTGGCAAAAACGAAAGAGCTTTGTCTGCACCCTGTTGGCTGGGTGTGGGAGACTGGCCGCTCTCACAGGCCGTCTGCAGAGATGTGCACCAGCATGGTCTTTTTAGAAACTGATTCTGCAATGTCAAGGAAAATTTTAACCATGCACACCCTTCAGCCTGACGACACCACCGTAAGGCATCTGTTTTATAAAAGTACTCACCCCTGTATGCGTTGGAATTTTCACTGTAGCATTTTTCTAATAGGAGAAAGAATGGGAATTACTCACTGATGAATTGGGCCGTACCTAAGTAGTTATGGTATTCCCATATCATGGAATTTTGTCCAAGTTTAAGAGAATTAAACATCTGTATTTTCTTAAGTGTACAGACGCTAGTGGAAAATCAGTGCATACAGGATTCTCCCGTGTTTCCAAAAACTTTAGATGGATATGTATTTATGCTTGTACACAGACACCCCAGCACACAGACAATCTTTACCCCTGGGAGCAGGGTGGAACTGGGGTGGAGGTGAGTGATGGAAATAAAACTTTTCCTTTTTTTTTTTTTGAGACAGAGTCTCACTTTGTCACCCCCAGTAGATGTATCACAGCTCACAGCCACCTCAAACTCTTGGGCTTAAGCGATTCTTTGCCTCCGCCTCCCAAGTAGCTGGGACTACAGGTGCCCGCCACAATGCCCGGCTATTGTTTGGTTGCAGTTATCACTGTTGATTTTAGCTGGCCTGGTCCCGATTTGAACCCGCCAGCCTCAGTGTATGTGGCTGGCGCAGTAACCACTGTGCTACGGATGCCAAGCCTAAAACTTTTACTTTTCATCCTGTACTTCTCTGATGTAATTTTTTCAACTTGTTTATAATTCTTTTAAAAAGTAAATCAAGTATTCCTATATAATTTATATATCCGTTGGAAAATAAAATTTTAAAATCTCATAATGTAAAACCATAAATATAATAAGTGCCTATTATGTATATACATGAAATTTTGCCCTAACAATACGCATCAAAATAAATACTTGATGGATTAGAGATTTATAGTTTAAAATAAAAACCACAAATATGCATGCATAAGGTGAATTGAGGAGTATATTAATATATTGTTGGGGTAGGAAATTATTTTCAAAGCATAACACCAAAAACAGTAAAGGAACAGATTAAAAGATTTGATTGCTTTAATCCCTTTATCTCATTAAAAAATGCCATGTAGGAAACGAAAAAGCAAGAGAAAAACTTGGAAGAAATAATTACAAGATACATATAAGACAAAGGGTTAATATCTTCGATGTACGAAGGTCTCCTACGATTTAAAGAAAAAATTATAGACCTAAAAAGAAACTAGACATAGGGCATAAACAGGTAATTCACTAAAGCAGAATTACAGACATTCTATTAAAGATATGCTTCTTTATATCTATATGTAGAGAGAGATATCTATGTAAAGAGATTTACATCTACATTAAGCTTAAGAAATAAAAAGTAAAAGGACCCACTTTTTAAAGTAAGACTAAACATTGATAGAATACATGTATCAGAAAAGGGTCACAAGTTGTGTGTGGGTGGCAAGGAGGATGAAATAATTTGACACAAGATGCTTGAAGGGCAATTTGGCAACAGGTACTCGAATCTTTCCGCGTGCATTTTCTTTAACCTGGCAATTCCCCCCTCTAGCAATTAAACCTAAGGAGATAATTAAGAAAGTGTGCAAAGAATTCACTGAAATCGTGTTCATTTATAGAAGTACATCCGGATTGCCCTTTCTGTTTGCTGCTCAGGTGGTGGAGGCGGCGGGATTTGGGGGAAGAAAATTAGGCAGGAGGCCTCCCAAGGATAACTCCATTAGAAAAGATATCTCTGAAGTTGAGCAAGCCCTTTAGCAGAATAAGTTATAAAAGTTATGCCAGTAGGGGCGACGTGAATCTCATAGGTACATCTGTTGCAGACTATTGGCAAGAAATAAATTCTCTAAGTTCAAAACCATTGACTTTTCTGTTATTCATTTTTTTATTTATAGTTCATTCATGCCATTCAACAAATATTTATGGAGCCACTGCCCTGTTCTACATACTGAAGATGAATGGGGTTTCTTGTTTTATTTGGGGGTTTTCTTGAGATAGCGACTTACTCTGTCACCCTGGCTAGAGGGATGTGGTGTCATCATAGCTCACGGCACCTCGGACACGCGGGCTCAAGCAGTCCTTCCTCAGCCTCCCGAGTAGCTCAAATACAGGTGCCTCCACAATGCCTGACTAGTTTTTTTTCTAGTTTTAGTAGAGATGGGTCCTGCTCTTGCTCAGGCTGGTCTTGAACTCCTGGCCTCAAGGGATCCTCCCACCTCAGCCTCCCAGAGTGCTGGGATTACAGGCGTGAGCCACCACCTGGCCTCAGAGAGAAATGTTTAGATCAGTGGTTCTCAACCTTCCTAATGCTGCGACCCTTTAAGACAGTTCCTCATATTCTGGTGACCCCCAACCATAAAATTATTTTCGTTGCTACTACAACAAGAGGAACTGTCTTAAAGGGTTGCGGCATTAGGAAGGTTGAGAACCAGTGGTTTAGATAGAAAAATACAGACGGACAGGTGGATGAAAGCATGATGGTGGATAGATAGATAACTAATTAATAACAAGCAAGGAAAGATTGTGACTCGGATGCAAGGCCCCCTTGAAACCCTTCTTCCTCTCCCCTCCTCTGCCCTCACCAATATTTCTCTCTGGTGCTGAAATTGGCAGAGGAGAGAACAGCTCACAGCTCAAATCAGAGGTCAAGAAGGTTTGACGGCTCAGGAGAGAGGGGTGACTTTAATTCCTGAAGAAAAGGGGGTGGCCTGGAGGAATAATACAGATGGAGTAAGGGAGGGAAGGGGCCCAGAGGACAGAGGTGGTGATGGAGTAGGGAGGGCTGCCTCAAAGGGCTTCCTAACAGGATGCCCTGCACTCATCAAAATGGTGCATTTGTTCTGGTTTTGGCTCGGCGCCCATAGCACGGTGGTTATGGCATCAGCCACATACACCAAAGTTGGCGAGTTCAAACCTGGCCTGGGCGTGCTAACCAACAATGACAACTGCAACAAAAAATAGCTGGGTCAGCTCAGCACCTGTGGCTCAAGCGGCTAAGGCGCCAGCCACATACACCTGAGCTGGCGGGTTTGAATCCAGCCCGGGCCCACCAAACAACAAAATAGCCAGGTGTTGTGGTGGGCACCTGTAGTCCCAGCTACTTGGGAGGCAGAGGCAGGAGAATCACTTGAGCCCAGGAGTTGGAGGCTGCTGTGAGCTGTGATGCTACAGCACTCTACAGAGGGCAAGAGCTTGAGGCTCTGTCTCAAAAAAAAAAAAAAAAAAAATAGCCAGGCATGTGGTGGGTACCTGTAATCCCAGCTACTTGGGAGGCAGAGGCAGGAGAATAACTTGAGCCCAGGAGTTGGAGGTTGCCGTGAGCTGTGACACTACCGCACTCTACAGAGGATGACATAGTGAAACTATTAAAAAAAAAAAAAAAGGATGCATGAGAACCTTTAACAGCCATGTGGGGCCCTCTGAGGATTAGGGCAGTAAAGACCTCAAACAGCCAATTATACTGGGGTGAAACACCCAGATTCCCATCCTCCTTCCCATGAACTGAGTGGGCTGGATTGAATGGCTGGAAGCTTAGAGTGAAGAACTGATTGAACGCCCTCTAAATCTCTGTGCCCGCACGTGGATGTGTCCAGGTACACGCACCTACTCTCAGGAAAAGGGACACAGTTCATCTTTCTCGTATCCCCACCTGCAATACAAAGGTATGTGGCTGTGTCCCCTGTCGAGGCCGCCACTCACAGTTCACATCAGGTCAGGCCACTGATTTTGTGAACTGTGAACTGCCACTCCCTGGGAACCCCGTCACCCTCTAGGAGCCAAAGGCAAGGAACCCAGAACCCACATTAAAAGAGAGACAGAAAAAAATCAGCAACCATCTAAATTTCCACCGGCAGGACTTGGTTAAATAAATAAATCATGATAGAGTCATGGGATTGTTTTTTCCACCCATCAAAACGGGTAAAAGACCAGCGATTTTCAATTGGTGTGTCATGAGAAGATCTTAGGTGTGCCGCAAAAGTTTTTAAAGATCATTAGTTAAATTATTTTCGAAAGAAGTTCAAAGCACAGTAAGTATATTATTTTTTTCACTCCTTTTTTTTTGGCAACATAATTTAAGTGTGCTGCAGAAATTTAACTATAGGTTTAAGGGTACTGTGAGATAAAAAAGGTTGAAAAACAGTGGTCTAGACAAATATATTAACTTAAATGGCTGATGATAAAATGGCACGTGAAGTATAATCCCACTTTATCTACAACAACAAAAAGAGAAACCAGTACCCAGAAAAGATCTGGGAAGTTTCAGACAGCAAAGATTCTGCCCTGGTGATCCCTGGAGGATTCCCATTTCTTTCTTACTGCTCAGCTTTATTTCTAATTTTTTAAGCTAAGTTTATAATAGTAAGAAAAATAGTAAAATGTAAGTTGATGTGAAAAGGGAAAAACATGTTCTGTAGATTTTCCAAGCACTGAAGGTGCCTCAGAGCATGTCTAAGGCAGGAAGGGCCGGGGAGGACGGAGAGTGGTCAGGCTGGTTCCCTGGACCTGGTGGACTCTGTCCAGTCAGCTGTTGTGTCCCAGGTTAAAAGAGAGTGACGTGATAGGCACAAGAATGGTTATAACTTTTGGAAAAGCACAACCCTTTCTCATAGGGTCTGTCGTGATTGCTGGCAGCCCAGGATCCACAGCAGAGACCACAGGGGCCGAGGATGCCCCTCGCCCCCAACTCCGTGTATTTCCTTTCTTTGCTTCACTTTCCAGATTGCTTAGGAGGCAAACCTCTTTTCACAGGGTATCACCATAAGGAACTCGGATGTGGTAGCGTATCCAAGGAAACGCCAGCCAGTTGTGGGGGCCCCTGGTTTGAGTGAGCACACTCCGTATGGGAACCTGGCCCCCTGGATGTGGTCACACACTCACTCAACAGACATTCACTGTGGGTTGATTTCTGTCAGGTGTGAGGGGTACCAGCCCTTACTAGGAAACCTGGCAGCCCAGTTTCTCAGTCCAGAGCTGGGAGACGACCCCAGTGACCAGAAAGGAATCCCAGTCTCGCCTATGCTCATGACTAAAAACAGGCATTTCCCATCTCAGGTATTTGTGACCCTACAAATTATCCTTCCCCAACAGCAGGGCTCTTACACATCATTTTGCTGTCTTCTGGCCAAAGTTCTCTCTAGCCTGGGTAGAGTAGAGGGGGGTGGATTTCAAGGCAAATGCCTCTGGGAAGGCCACCGTCCTGTCCCCAGTGAGCCCTCGCCGGTGATGACTCACGCCTGTGACATCCCCTCCTGATCCCTTCCCGATGCCCTAACCACCTCCCACTCTCCCTCCAAGGGCTGTTTCTCCCCCAGCGCACACTGAGGTCAGTTAAGTGTCTCCTGTCCTCATTTCCTCTGCTAGGTTATAAAGTCATGTGTTAGCCACATGTGTGGGCTCCCCAAGTTTCCTGCATGTTACACGTACTTCTCACGAAGAAAACGCTCAGGAACTCCTGCGGTGTCCACGCCTAACGCCAGTTTCCAGCAGGTAGAAAGCTCAGGGGCAGAACAACTCGAGTGCAGCCCGTGCTAATACCGGCTCTGAAAATCCACCTTCTAGGCTAGAATGTCACAGCACTGGGCAGATACATAGCAGCCAAAGGGAGGCCAGTCCTTAAGGGACCAGTGCCCATCAGGAGGCCTGTCCAGGAAGGCTCTGGTCTGCGGGCTTGTCAGCCCTGTCCGGCCTGCAGGCGGGACCGGGGGGATGGTCTCCTGAAGGTGCTGAGTCTCCAAACCCCAGGAGCTCATGCATTTGGAAGACTCCAAGTTCAAGGAGTGGCAGCCTTGGAACTAACATGACCCTTCACTGTTCCAAGGGCCTTCTCTTCCTTCTCACCACTCTCTATGCTAATTTCAATGCTATCATCCTCATTTTGTAGTTGAGGCAACAGGGGCACAGTTACTAACTTGCCCTAAGTCCCACGGCTGATAACGGGTACTGCTGGACATACACCCCGGGCCTCCTGTCTCCATGAGCCGTGCACCTCACCCCCAAACCACCACGATCCTCTGTGGCCTGCAGCTGAGGAACCCCAAGTCCCAGGGATGCTAGGGACCAGAACAGCGTCTCCCTCCAGCCTGCCACAAATAAGGAACCGCATTTGCCATGGGAGTCTGGGCTCCCCCTCCAGTCTGTGAGCCCTGGGAGGGCAGAGTGACCACCTCCCGCTTCTGGATGCCCAGCCCAGCTCTGGGCACAAGGTAAGCTGACCTTCCACGGGCAATGCTGACCTTAAGGTCCAGCCCAGCTCTGGGCACAGGTAAGCCGGTCCTCCACGGGCGATGCTGACCTCAAGGCTATCTGGAGCGCCTTGTTGCTTTGTAGGACTAGCAACACCAAATGTGGGAAGGAGCAAATAGTGTACCGTGATGAGGAGATTTTAAATAGACAAAGATAAATAAATAAAATGGAAAAGGAAGACGGAGTCAGTGAAGGAAAAGGGTGAGAGGATTAAGTTGCCTGAATCTGCCCTGCAAGTCCAGTGACTCCCCCACTTACAAACACTATCAGGTATTCACTGAGAGCCTTGCAGGTGGACATCCTGTCCCCGGGGACACGAGTGACCTCTCAGGAGCACACCGAGAGAAGGGGCACAGCGTGCCCAGGGACGAAGGGCAACTGGGCCCAGAAGTGGGAGCCTCTGGCCTTCAGTGGTGGGCTGGGGGGCTGCAAGGCAGCAAGGGGCTCCTCTCTGGGGCTACAACTTTGCACGGGCTATGCATTTCATGGACGTCTTCAGCTGGGTACAACATCTCACTTTCATTCCCACAGGCGAGTCAGACTTCAGCAGAAAGATGAGGGGCACTCCTGGCAGTTCTCCTTCCTGGGCCCATAGCGCCCAAGCCGCCATGAGACTTTCCCCCTTGCTTAAGAAGAAGGAAAAACAGACGCATTCTTGTGCAGATTTTGACCTTTGCTTCTTTCAGCATTTGGGAGGGGGCATTTATATTTTCAAAGGCCTTCCTTGTCTCCATTGCACATTTTCACGAAATGATGTAAAGAGGCAACTTCTAAAAAAACACTGTAATGCTGGAAAGTGCAGGCCTCTCTGCCGGAGCCCGGCTGCGTTGTCTATAATCACTCCAACGTCTGAAATGGCCAGATCGCATATGCTTCCGAGGCTGGGACTAACAATATGTTATTGATGCCATTTTAAGGAACTGCCAGCCAGCATCGCAAAGTGCGGCTTGCCAGTGGAGGTGCGTCCCTCCTCCGCAAAGCTTCCTTTCTCACCCTTCCTGCATGTGAAAGCTCAGAGTCCTCAAATTCCTGCCAGAGGCCAGGGGATGACAACACCAAATGTAAACATTTATTCCTCGACGACAGGAGAAGTCTGCCGTGTCAGGCTCTGAGCTGGGGCTTCACAATAAAGCCTTTGTCCCTGCAAATGGCAAGGGGGTAAACATTCCCCTCCAACCCGGGTTACAGGAGAACAGTTTAGTCTTAACCAAATTCTGGAGAATTATATTTTTTTTTAGTTTTTAAAAATTAAAATTAAAAACGAGCCAGCTGCGTGCACATACACACACACGCACACACATTTACAGTAAGTGACTGGGCCTGTGAGATAATGAGACTTAGGATGCTTTGGGGGGAGGAGATTTGAGAACTGCATCCTTAAACGCACATTGACAGTGGTTCAGGTGCTTGTATAAGGGTTCCTTGTGAGAAGGGGAAATAGAAGGTGGCTGGCAGAGTTAGAACAGGTTGTTTCAAATGATCAGAGTCCCCAGCACACGACTTAGGAATGAGCGCTGCTTCCCCCTAAAAGTGTAAAACGCAATATTCTTCTAGCCATTCTGAGACTGCCTTAGAAGTATTATGCTGTTACAGATTTCAAAAGGTTAGCTTCAATGAACCTGACATCAGTATAACCCAAAATAACCCATTCAAGAGAAAAGTAAGAAATAATTGCTGTTTTCTCTTTTTTTCCCCCTCCGCTATATTGCTATAATGATTTTGCATAACAGATTGAACAAAGTGCTGTTGTGACAGGTGGTAGAATTCAGCTAGTAAGCACCGAGACAGGGTTCAATTTAGTTTGTGAATCCTTTAATTGTTGTGCAGCTAATTAAAGAAGGTTCTTTACACTGGCAAGTGTTTACCGTTGCTAGTATGCATACATGAAAAATTAAATTGTGCCTTCAAGGGCTGAGAACTATAGAAAAATCATAGCTGAGGCTGCAACATGCTTACCAGCTCAAAATAGCTGCTTTTCACAATTGGAATTTGTAAAACTTTTTGCTAAGCAAATATAGAGCTAATTAGAAGTGTTCGTTGGACCAATTAACATTTAAATAAATAAGCCATATTGCACATTTCACAGTCTTTATTTAATGATGCTTCTAACTCTTTGGAAAGATTCTCTTAAGTACAAATAAGTTGTCATAAAAATGAAAGATAAAAATAACCCCATAACAGTATATGCTATTTTTTCCTTTTGCCTTGAAGTCCTTTACGAAAACTCTGTACCTATTATTGACGAAGAAAGGGGGGAAAAAACAACGCACCTGCCACCCACAAATGTGTATCTTGCCTTCATCTTCCCTAGTTACCTTGCTCCTCTCTGAACAGAAACAGAAAAACATATTTTATTACTATTTAAATTGTTATGATAATTCTGTTTACTTACGGTTTTTACCCCATGACAGAAAAATCTGTTTTAGAAAATCCCACTTTAATCTGAGAACATGCGTAAGCAAGAGAAAGAAGTTAAAGGAGCCCCAGAAAGCAGTGGCTGGGGAGAGCAGAGAGAAAGCCGTTTGGGAAGTCCCCACGTGTGTTCTGCGCAGAGCAAGCCGGGCGGGTGCTGCACCCTGTCTGGGGCTCACCTTGGTTCCTAGCGGAGGCCAGAGACACCGGGAGGTCACGGAGCCTAACCTGGACTCCGACGTCCGTCTTTTCACTCTCAAAGCTCAGGATACATAAACAGAGACACAGAATAGACAGCCCAGAAACAACCCTATGTAGGTACGACTATCTCGTGGCTGTGCTGTTTTCTCAACAAGTAGTGTTAAAGCAACTGGACATCCATAAACCAAGAAAAAAAAAAAAACAGAACCTTGACCTAAAAATCACATCATATTTTATTTTAAAAAAGTAAAAAAAAAGGTTGAGCACAGATTGAAATGTAAAACTATGAAATGTTTAGAAAATAATATGGACAAAATCTTGACATCTAAACCTGGGCAAACAGTTCTTAAATACGATCACAGAAGCACAATTCACAGAAGGAAAAATCGGTAACTCGGATCTCATCGAAATTATTTGAGGTTCTGCAGAAAACTCTGCTAACTGGATAAAAAGACTGGGAGAAAAAAATACTTGCAAACCAAATATCTGACCAAAGGCTCATATCTAATGGATATAAGAAAGTCTCAAAACTTAATGGTTAAAAAAAAATGTTAATATAATTAGAAAATGGGCAAAAGGCACGGCCAAACATTTCTCCAAAAAGTTATACAGATGGCAAATAAGGTCATGGGAAGATGGACAACATCACCAGCCACGAGGTAAATACAGATTAAAACCACAGCAATGTAATGCTACATACCTAAAATTGTTTAAAAACATGACAATACCTGGGCGGTGCCTGTGGCTCAAAGGAGTAAGGCGCCTGCCCCACCAGGTTCAAACCTAGCTCTGGCCAAAAACCGCAAAAAATAAAAACAACATGACAATACCAAATGCTGCCAAGGGTGCTGAGAAAACTAGATCTCTGGTGCAAATGGAAAACAGCACAGCCACTCCTGATAGTCTCTTAAAAAATAAAACATACCGTAAGTGTGATCCCACCAATTACCCTCCCTCCGCCCATCCTCCCCGCTCCCCTCCCCTCCCTTGCCCCTTTCCCCATTTCTTATGCTATAACTGGGTTTTAGCCTTCATACGAAAGCTATAGATTAGCTTCATAGTAGGGTTGAGTACATTGGATACTTTTTAAGTGAAAATTACTAAAGGTAGAATATAAATGTCTTCATATAGTGATTAAAAGACCATGTAGGCTATGTTAAATAGTTCAATGAAAATATTTCAGATTGTATATAAAGTCAGCACAGTGTGCCCCATGATTGCACCAATGTACACAATTATGATTTAATAAAAATTAAAAAAAA
>CAUYRH010051935.1:0-25583 GCA_963574655.1 Perodicticus potto | reverse complement strand
AGAAAACCAAGAGATAAATCCAACTACTTACCGCTATTTGATCTTTGACAAGCCAATTAAAAACATTCAGTGGGAAAAAGACTCCCTATTTAACAAATGGTGCTGGGTGAACTGGCTGGCGACCTGCAGAAGACTGAAACTGGACCCTCACCTTTCACCATTAACTAAGATAGACTCTCCCTGGATTAAAGATTTAAACTTAAGACATGAAACTATAAAAATACTAGAAGAAAGTGTGTGGAACACTCTTGAAAACATGGCATTTTCTTTTCTTTTTTTTTTTTTTTCCAGTGGTAAGACAGAATTTATTTACAAAAAAGAATACAGAAAACACTAAAGCTCCTGGTAGAGAGAGAGAACTCAAGTGGGGAGAGAAAAGCTCTCTCCGTTTCTCTCCCGGTCTTTCCCCGTTTCCCCCTTTAGGTTCTTAGTCTCAGGGTATATATAGGTGTATGAGTTCCTTGGCCAGGAAATGAATGAACACAGTCCCTTCCACCTGGGGCAAAGTGAATGAATGTATCAGTGAATGGACACAGTCCATTCCTGGAATTGAGGCCTAGGAAATTCACATGAAATTGACCTAGGCATAGGAAATGGGGGTTCCACATTTAGTCCTAAGTGTATAGTGAAGGAGACACCAAGGCACAGGTGTCTCCTTGGCAGTTGTCTGGCCTTTTGGGCTATTGGAGCCTCCGGTGGGGGTTGGAGGTCCCCCTTATACAGGTATTTCTTAAAACTCTCACTCCTCTTAGCCATAGGCTATATGGGCTGCTACAATTCTCCTATTGATAGAGAGTCGGTAGTATACAGGTGTGAGTACTGTGAATAAAATGGCTATGACATTCTTTTTTTTCAATTTTGATTAATAGGAGGATACAAATGTTTAGGTAACATTGTTTTTGTATCTAAGATAAAGTTCAAGTTGTAGTTCAGCCCTTCATCCAGAGGGTATGCTATATACCCTTACATTGTACACATTAAGGGAGAATTTGCCAATCACCCTCCCTTCTCTCTTTTCTCCTTTCCCTCTTTCCCCCTCCCTCACTTGAGTATTTCCTTCCTGTGGGTATGTAGTTGTTTTTATATTGGTTTTGTATTAGTATTAGTACATTGGATACTTGCTTTTCCATTCTTGTGATACTTTACTAAGAAGAATCTGCTTCAACTCCATTCAGGTAAATACAAAGATGTAAAGTCTCCATCGTTTTTTATGGCTGAATAGTACTCTATGGCATTCATGTACCACAGTTTGTTAATCCATTCACGAACTGATGGGCCCTTGGTTTGCTTCCACGTCTTAGGGATTGGGAACTGAGCTGCAATAAACATTCTAGTGCAAATGTCCTTGTGGTAAAATGCCTTTTTTTCTTCTGAGTAGATACTTAGTAATGGGATTGCATGATCAAATGGAAGGTCTACTTTTAGTGCTATGAATGTCCTTGTAAAAGACTACGCACAGATGTTTTTAATGAAGCATTTATGAGTGAAATTGTTCGGTCATCAGGTAGGAGTAGAGGTAACTTTATTAGAAACTTCCAAAGAGCTTTGTAAAATTATTATTAGGATGTGAGATTCCTAGTATCCCTATATCTTTGCCAATATTGGCTTGGTGGAATTTTTATTGTAGCCGTTGTAGCAGCTGCATGCATATAGTCATATCCACTGTGGTTTTAACTGGCATTTCCATGATGATAGAAATTTTGAGCATCTTTTCATGTGTGTATTGGCTGTTTATATATTTTTATGTGTGAAGTATCTGTTTAATATTTTGGCCAATTAACCTTTTTAACTCCTAAAAATGGGAGAATTTTATTTATTTATCTTGTATTATTGTTATTCTTTATTAAATCATAACTTTGTACATTGATGCATTTACGGGGTTCAGTGTACTGGTTTGATATACGATGTGAAATGCTTACATTGAACTAACACATCCATCACAATTATACTCGTTTCTTAATAGTGTTGAAATGTACCATTGCATCACGCACATTAGGTGAGGTCCCCCCAAATACCCTCCCTCCTTCCATATGCCCCTTCCCCTCCCCTCTCTTTCCTCTTCCCATCTACTTTCTGGACTATAGGTAAGTTTTAGAATAAATATACTCTAGTTTCAAATCCTTTGCCAGATGTATATAATTGGAATATTTTCTACTTGTATTACCTATTCAGATAACAGTATTTTTTAAACAAATTTGTAGAGGCACAATTGTCATACAATATGCTGTACATGTTTAAAATGTACATTATAATAAGTTTTTGTAAGTTTGACATATATGTGCAAGCGTAGAACTATCACTATAATCTTGTTAATGTGTCTCTTATCCTCAAATTTTTAATGTGCCCCCTAGGAATCTATCCCTTCTGACAACACCTGGGCAACCCCATTTCTCAGAAAATAAATACCCTACTTTCTGTCATTGTATATTAGTTTGCATTTTCTAAACTTTTATATAAATGAAATCATACAGTATGAAAAGATTACTGCTTATTATATCTTACTCTGGATAATTATTTTCACATTTGTTTATTTAATTGTATATATCAATAGTTCATTTTCTTTTATGTTAAAATAATTTTGTATTCCTAGCACAAAACCTACCAGATCACAATGTATTCCACATATATTATAGTCTTGAATTCCATTTGCTACTTGTTAAGTGATTTTTTTTTGCAGTTTTTGGCTGGGGCTGGGTTTGAACCCACCACCTCCGGTATATAAGGCTGTCACCCTACTCCTTTGAGCCATAGGCGCCACCCCGATTTTTTTTTTTTTTTTTTTGAGTCTCAAGCTGTTGCCCTGGGTGGAGTGCTGTGGCATCACAGCTCACAGCAACCTCAAACTCCTGGGCCCAAGCCTCCCAAGTAGCTTGGGAGTACAGGTGCCTGCCACAACGCCCATCTATTTTTTTGATTTGAACCTGCCAGCTCTGGTGTATGTGGCTGGCACCCTAGCCGCTGAGCTACAGGCACCAGGCCATTGTTAAGTGATTTTTTTCATTTATGTTCATGAGTGATATTGGCCTAAGGTTTTCTTTTTATGTGTTTGCTTGGTTTCAGTATGGGAATAAACCTGACCTTGTAGAATGAGATATTTTCAATGTTTGAGATGCATTTGTTAAAGGGGATATGTGTATTATTTCTTTGTTAAATGTGTATAGGAATTCATCAGTGAAGCCTTGGGTGCCAGACATTTTATTGTGGGAAGGTTTTAACCTTGTATGGGAGTGATGAGAACAGTTCTACTCACCTTCTTTCTAATCTTAGAGGTAAACTGTTCAGTCTTTCAACATAAGGAATATTATTTGCTAAAGCTCTATCATAGATTTCCTTTATCGTAATTGTAAAAGTTTTCTTCTATTGCTAGTTTGTGGGAGTTTTTATCATGAAGAGTGTAAACTTTTGTCCAGTGTTTTTCTACCTGTATTGAAATATCAGTATTTTTCCCTTTATTTTGTTAATTATAAGAATTACATTAATTGATCTTTAAAATATTTAATTAACATTGCTTCCTTGGGCTAAAGTTTAATTCTTTATGACATATTTATACATTTTATATATTACTAGATTAGATTTGCTAGTTTTGTGAAGAATTTTTTCATCTATGTTGCTTGAGGCGATTGTCAATATTTTTTTTCCTTCTAACACTGTTGCTTTGCTTTGGTGTCAGATTTATGTTGATCCATTCAAATCAACAGAGAAGTGTTCCTTCCTCTAAAATTTCAGAAAAATTTTGCTTAAGATAATTGAGTAGGGAACTTACTGCCAGAATTTTGGTGTCTTTGTTCTGAAGCTGCTCGATTTCCTAAGGCAAATGCACCATTTTTGAAATAGACACATGAATGACAAGTTTACATGAATTTTGCTACAGGGTGTGAAATAAATATTGACTAGTACATGTGCAGAGAGGTGAATAGCCTTGTTTTCACATCCCTCTCTCCTCCTGCACCTGATCTTTGTGAGTCCTGAGCTTCTCTGTGGGTGTAGGAGAAGGTTATCTTCCTCCAGACTTTGTCTTTGATGCACGCGTAGTTGATCCTTGAACAATGCAGGGATTGGAGGTGCTGCCCCACCCAAACAGTGGAAAATCCACTTACAATTTTGAGTCCTTCAAAACTTAACTACTAGTTGCCTAGTGTTTACCAGAAGCCCCACCAATAACATAACCAGTCAACTAACACATATGTTATAGATATTATTATATACTGTGTTTTTGCAAAAAGTAAGCTAGAGAAAAGATAGTGTTCCTAAGAAAATCCTAAGGAAGAGAAATTATATTTGCTCTTCATGAAGTGTCAAGTGAAGCATCATAGGGGTCTTCATCTTCACCGTTCTGACGCTAAGTATGCTGAGGAAGAGGAGGAAGGGGGTAGGTCTTGCTGTCTTAGGGGTGACAGAGGCAGAAAAGATGCGGAGGTGGAAGGGGAGGCAGAAAAGGAAGAAATACATCATAATATCTGATCTTTGCTTTCTTATTTCTCTAAAAATGTTTTTATATGGTGTCAATCCTTTTTCACCATTTGCCTCTGTTTCAGTGCCAATATTGTAGAAGGGTCTATGTCTTGAATAATCAGAGCCCTTCTGCCAGACTGCCTAATGTCAGTTTGCTGTCTGGCTCTGCTTCTTCTGTGTCTTCCTCTTTAACGTCTGGGGCTGGTGCAAAAACTCTCATCTCCCTCAGATCCTCTTCTGGATTTCTCTGGTGTGGTATCTATTAGCTCTTGAATTTCACCGAGGCCCATATGGTAAAACCCTTCACCCTCAGCCATTTTTCCAAATCCACAATCTGTTTCCTGGTTTCCTTGATCAACTCTATCCTAAATCCTGTGAAGTCGTGCAAACCAGGAAACAGACTTCTCCAGCAGGAATTTATTGTTTAGGGCTTGATGGCTTTCACAGCTTTTTCTGTAACAAGAACAGCATATTCAATGGTGTAATCCTTCCAGACTTTTGTGGTGTTCTCTCTATCAGGGTTCTCTTCCATAGCGTTAATTATCTTTAAAGAGTAATGAGCCTTAAAAATCTTTTTGACCCTGTGACCTAGGCTGAATTAGCTATGTTGTGTTTGGTGTCAATGAGACCACTTTGACATTTTCAGTGATAAACTCGTGAAGTTCTAAGTGGCCAGGGGCATTGTCAAATATTTAAAAAAAAAAGAAAATCTAAAAGCAAAAACAAAACCCAAAACAACAAAAACAAAAGCAGTCCCTTGCTGGCAAGGTACTTCCTAACTTTGGAGACAAAGTATCAATGGAACCAATCCAGAAGAAAGGTTTGTGTCCAGGTCTTCTTGTATAATCCAAAGCTGGCAGCTGGTGTTTACTTTTCCCCTTTAAGTCTCAAGGAGTAGCAGCTTTATAAATTAGGGAAGTCGTGATCATAAACTAGACTGGATTTGCACAAAACTGTTGCAGTCACCTATCTTTTCCTGCCTTCAATCCTGGTGTTCCCTTCTTTTCCTTACTAAGAAATGTTCTTTGTGGTATTTTCCTTCCAGAATAGGGCCCCTTAATCTGCATTAAAAACATGTTCAGGCATATATCCTCTTTCCTCAATGGCATCTGGGAACCTCTGTTGCCTTTTGGTCCACAGAAGCTGCTTCTGCTTTTATCCTGGCATTGTTAAAAGCCAAACCTCTTCTAAAATTATCAAACCATCCTTTTCTGGCATTAAATTCTCCAGCTTTCAATCCTTCACCTTCCTTTTGGTTTCTATTTCAGATGATGAATCTCTTTTTCTTGAACCATTTAAGAGTCTATGATTGCCTTTCTTATACCAATCATGCACTCACATAAAGTTGCATTTTTAATATGAGATAAAAACGCATTTCACAAAAAGTGCACCATTTTTCACACCTGCTGGCATAGCTTCACTGATGGCTTCACAAATTTCCTTTTCATCTTTTACAATTGTCCTAATGCTGGATTCATTTATTTTGAAATGGTGGCACTTGCAGCTGCAGACCTCGATCTATAGCACATAACAAGCAATTCAACTTTTTATGTGACGTCATGACTTTTCTTTGATTCTTGGGAACACTTCTAGCACCAATAGTGGCACTTTGTATGGCCCTTGTGGTGTCATTCAAGGTTTACAGTTTTGTACTAAACATAATGGAAAATATAGGAGAATTACAGAAGATCACTTGTTACTGCCATTTACCAGAGAAACAAACTGCTCACATGACGACGATTAGTGTAAAACATCGTTTAAGCAGATACACGCTTGAGCTTACCACAAAAGCAACAGGAAGTGCCTGTGATATTATTAAGGGTAAGACAGTATGCAGCTATAATTTAATACTGCATTTTTGTTCATATTTGTCTCCCCTGCAAATGCCGCCATGTATGATCTGTAAGTAAATGTTGATAAATTTTAAGTCTTTATGATGGACTTGTGTTTGTTTTGTCAGACTAGTGTGTATATACAGGGTGGCCACAAAGTTCTGTATTTATGTATTGCATTTACAATATAAGCAATTTTTTCTTAATATTTTGATATTTCTAGGCTATGGCATTTGTCTATGTGTTTTTTCAAATTGTCACAAATTTCCAAACAATTTTCCAACATATTTGTTGAAAACAATCCACGTCTAAGTGGACCCTGGAAGGTTAAAGCTGAGTTGTTCAAGGGCCAACTGCATTAGATGTGGCTTTATCTACTCTACCCCATCAGCTACCCCTCCTTTATTCGGGTTCTTTCTTCAAAAAATTTGTTAATGTTTCTTTCCTTAGATGGCTCTCAACTCCATTTCCCCTTTCAATATTAATTCCCACTTTTATGTTTCTTTACTTCATTTAGACATGATCTCTGAGGGAGCTGGGGATATGGCATTTCACAAGGATGGCCACAAAATATCTTTTGGTCCACATATTCTTCTAAGATGTGAACTTGACTTTCCTCCATTAAGAGCTGGAATGGATTTAGTAACTTACTTGACTGTGGATTGGATTCAGTGATTTATTTGTAACCAAACGAATTTGACAGAGGAGATGTGGCATAACATTCCAGGCTAGTTCAGAAGGAGCAGTGCTATTTTGGTTTGGTTTTCCTTGCAGTGCTCACTCATCAGATGCCTCATCTCAGGACTCTCTCTCTCAGAATCTATCCACCATGCAGTGAGAAGCCCAAGTTGCATAGAAAGCCTATGTAAAGATAGCCAGCTCAACCTAGACTTCGGGTCATTACAGCCCCAGCCTCAGTAGCAGACATGTTAATGACAAAGATCTCAGGCGATTCCAGCCTTCTGCCATTTTATTATTCAACAGCTACTTAAGTCCTCCCAGGTAGCTCTTAAACACTGAAGATCAGAGAAAGTCACCTTTATTGCCTCTGTCTAAACTTCTGACTCATGCAATCTAAAATCTACTTTAATGAAATTGTTGCTGTTAAATGCCATCATTTTTGAGTGGTTTATAACACATCAGTTTATCACCAGAACTGAGGGAAGAAAACTGCCATTTTAACCCAAGAGTTTCATCAGCTCCCTCCTGATCATGACTATTCCCTAAAAGAAGATATTTTGGAAGTGGGACACAGCAGACTTCCATGAAATAGGAACTAGACCGAGAACAAGTCTCTGGTTTTAGTTCATTCTAATATGTTGGTCGAACCTGAGTCGTTTGTCCTTAGGACTCAAAGTCTTCATCTAAAAACTTAGACCGCTGAATCATGTGTTGCATATTTTTGTCGTGCTTCCTAAGCACATGTTCACCATTCTGCATGTTGCTCTTTATTCTAGGAAGTTGATCTGTATAACTGGCATCCATTGACCCATTGACATTCTGATTTCCAGGTAAGTTTGGTCCATGGGGAGCCTGGCTGGAGATTGAAGAAAGGGAGGAGGTTGAAGTTGGGTATTTATTTGCTCAAATCTTTCTCTGTATCACTTTTTAGTTAGTCACATCTCTCAACTGAGTTCACAGCTCACAACTCCTCTCAGGTTGGTGCTCTCCATATGAGTACCCTGCTCCACGCATGTGACTGCTTCTCCCCTTACTCTTCCAGGTTTAGTGGTGGCAACTATATTCCACTATTACTAATCCCAGGTACTACATCACCCCTCCTCCTCTCCCTACATGCTTCCCATGTCTTTTCAATTAGTGCCTTTAAAAAACTCTCTTGGAATTACTCTATTTTAGACATGTCATCTGTTCCCTGCAGTGAACTTAACTGATACCTTTTAGATGATCTTTACTATTCCTACATTTAACATTATATTATAATTCTGTTAATAAGCCCTTCACTAGTCTTGGTCTTTTTTTTTTTATTATTATTATGGAGACCATTTCAAAAAGAGTTGCAATATTCCTGACAAGATATATAGCACACATTTCTACAAGCTAATGCCTACACAGCTTGTAAATACATCAATAGCCATCTATTTTCTCTATTCACTTGAGCTTTTAAAAGAATCTAGAATTGGATTTTTCTGTCACTCAAACTAAAGTTTAGTTTTTTGACAAAGAGAATATTCACATAATGGGCAAAGGTAAAATTGATCATATTAGTGCCTGTTATTTTCAAAGAAAATGCCTAGTAAGTGGTAGCTCAGTTGAATGGCATGAACCTTTCACTCTTTCTCTGATACCCATACCAAAAAATTAACTTCTGTTCGCTTTGAAATTGAAAGCGCTGTTTTCAGTATGCTTCTTACAATCTTTGTTCAGAAAAATTAGTCATTTACACCAATATGTAAATTGTTAAAACTTCAGTTTTAGAGTCCCCATTGTGTGAAATTATATTTTATTGATAATTATTTAAAATAAGTCAATAATATGTTAAGAAATAGAAATATTTTTGTGAATAGATAGTTAAATAAAAATAAAATTTGGTCAAAAATAGAAAGTACATCTCACCTGTTGTGCACAATGTGAAGGTGTTCAACACACCTTCTAGGTGAAGGGCTCAACTACAACTTGAACTTTACCTTAGCATTGAAAACACTGTTCTGCACATGTCTATTAACCCCATTTGTTCTAGGGTCACATTTAAATTCCTCAAACATAACAACAATGAAGACACAAGTTACCAAAAACTGTGGGATACAGCAAAAGCAGTCCTGAGAGGAAAAATTAATGTACTAGATGCATTAAAAAAAAAAACAAAAAGAGGGTGTATCAACATACATACCATCTTATGGAATTGGAAAAAAAGAACAATTTAACCCTAAACCCAGCTGAAAAACAGAAATAACCAAAATTAAATCAGAGATTAATGAAATAGGAAACAAACAAAAAAAAAATTCAGAAAAATTAACAAAACAAAAAGTTGTTTTTTGAAAAAATAAATAAAATAGATAAAACTTTGCCAGACTAACTAGAAACAGAAAAGTAAAATCTCTAGTAATCTCAATCATAAACAGTAAAGGGGAAATAACAACAGATGCCACAGAGATACAGACATTATATCTGAATACTATAAGAAAATCTATGCCCAGAAATTTGATGATGTGAAAGAAATGGATCAATATGTAGAAGCATACCCTCTTCCTAAACTTAACCAAGAAGAAATAGAGCTCCAGACCAGGCCAATTTCAAGCACTGAGATCAAAGAAACAATAAAAAATCTCCCTACAAAAAATTGCCCTGATCCAAATGGCTTCACACCAGAATTCTATCAACTTTCAAAAAAGAGCTTATACCCATACTGGAGAAACTATTTCAAGAAATTGAGAAGGAAGGCATCTTCCCTAACATGTTCTACAAAGTAAACATCACTCTGATACCAAAACTAGGAAAACACTCAACTAAAAAGGAGAACTTCAGACCAATTTCACTAATTAATATAGATGCAAAAATTCTCAATAAAATCTTAGGCAGTAGATTACAGCTGCACGTTAAAAAAAATAATTCATCATGATCAAATAGGTCTCATCCCAGGGATGCAAGACTGATTTAACATACCCAAATCCATAAACATAATTCACCATATCAACAGAGGCAAAAGCAAAGACCATATGATCCTCTCAATAGATGCAGAAAAAGCATTCGATAGAATCCAGCATCCTTCTTAATTAGAACACTGAAGAAGATAGACATAGGTGGCACATTTCTTAAATTTACGGAAGCCATCTACAACAAACCCATAGTTAATATCATACTGAATGGAGTAAAACTGAAAGTTTTCCACTCAGAACTAGAACCAGACAAGGTCGTCCTCTATCACCACTTATATTAACATAGTGCCGCATATTCTAGCAGGCAAGAAAAGGAAATAAATTCTGTAAATCAATTCTGTCTTACCACTGAGGGGTGGGGGGGAGGGGAAATAATGTAATGAAGAATAATGAAATACATGTATTTAACAATTAAAAAAAAAAAGAAAGAAAAGGAAATAAAGGGCATCCAAATGGGGGCAGAGGAGGGCAAACTCTCCTTCTTTGCTGATGATATGATTTTATACTTAGAGAACCCCAAATACTCAACCATAAGACTCCTGGAAGTGATCAAATAATACAGTAATGTTTCAGGCTACAAAATCAATGCCCACAAATCAGTAGCCTTTGTATATGCCCATAACAGCTAAGAAGAGAATAATAATAAAGGACACAATTCCCTCACAATAGCTTCAAAGAAAATGAAATACCTAGGAATATGCCTAACAAAAGAGGTGAAGGAAAGACTTCTATAAAGAAAATTACAAAACCCCACAAGAAATAGCAGAAGATACTAACAAATGGAAGAACATACCATGCTTATGGCTGGGAAGAATCAACATTGTTAAAATGTCTATACTTTTCAAAGCAATCTGTAGATTCAATGCCATCCCCATCAAAATGCCAACAGCATACTTTCAAGATTTGGAAAAAATTGGTCAGGCTCAGTGACTCACACCTGCAATCCCAGCACTTGGGAGGTAAAGGTGGGTGGATTGCCTGAGCTCACAGGTTTGAGACCAGCCCGATCCAGAGTGAGACCCAGTCTCTAAAAAATAGCTGGATGTGGGTGGGGCCTGTGGCTCAAAGGAGTAGGGCACTGGCCCCATATGCTGGGGGTGGCGGTTTCAAACCCAGCCCCCGCCAAAAACTACAAAAAAAAAAAAAAAAAAAAAAAGGCTGGGTATTGTGGCAGGTGCCTATAGTCCCAGCTAGTTGGGAGGCTGAAGCAAGAGAATTGCTTAAGCCCAAGAGAGTTTTAGGTTGCTGTGAGTGGTGATGCCACTGCACTCTATTAAGGGTGACAAATTGAGATTATGTCAAAAAAATTTTTTTTGAAAAAGTGATTCTTGATCTCAGTGCTTGAAATTGGCCTGGGCTGGAGCTCTATTTCTTCTTGATGAATAGCTAAGGCAATTCTTAGTAATAAAAACAAAGCCAGGGACATCAACCTACCAGACTTTAGGCTATGCTACAGGGCTATAGTGATCTAAACAGCATGGAATTGGCACAAAAATAGAGACATAGACATCTGGAATTGACTAGAAAACCATGAGAAGAAACTAACATCTTACAGCCATCTAATCTTTGATAAATCAAACAAGAACATACAATGGGAGAAAAAATCCCTATTCAATAATGGTGTTGGGAGAACTGGGTAACCACATGTAAAAGACTGAAACTAGACCCGCACATTTCTCCACTCACTAAAATTAGTTCAAGATGAATAAAAGACCTAAATCTAAGGTATGAAACAATAAAAATCCCCAAAAAAGTATGGGGAAAACACTTGAAGCTATTGGCCTGGGGAAAGACTTTATGAAGAAGACTTCTGTGGCAATTGCAACAACAAAAATCAACAAATGGGACTTAATTAAACTAAATAGCTTCTGTACAGCTAAGGAAACAGCAACCAAAGCAAATAGACAGTCATCAGAATGGGAAAGCAAATTTGCATATTATGAATTGGACAAAAGATTGATAACTAGGATCTACAGAGATCTCAAATTAAGCAACATTTATATCAATGGCAAGAGATATGAATAGAACCTTCTCTAAAGAAGACAGATGAATGGTTAACAAACATGAAAAAATGCTCATCATCCCATTATCAGAGAAATGCAAATCAAAACTACTACCCTGAGATATCATCTACCCACAGTGAGAATGTCCCACATCACAAAATCTCAAAACTGCAGATGCTGGTGTAGATGTGGAGAGAAGGGAACACTTTTACACTGCTGGTGGGAATGCAAACCAATACAACCTTTTTGGAAGGAAGTATGGAAAACCCTTAACGAACTCAAACTAGACCCCCCATTTGATCCTGCAATCCCATTACTAGGCATCTACCCAGATAGAAAGAAAAATATCCTTTTATCATAAGGACATTTGCACTAGACTGTTTATCATAACTCAATGTATGAGCACCCACATGTGGAAACAACCTAAATGCCCACCAACCCAGGAATGAATTATGCTATGCATATACAAGCAATGCATATACAAGCTATGGTATATGTATATCATGAAATACTATCCAGCCACTAAAAAAGGTGGAGACTTTACATTTTTTGTATTAATCTGGATGGAGGTGGAACACATTCTTCTTAATAAATCATCATAAGAATGGAGAAGCAAGAATCCGATGTACTCAATTCTGATATGAAGGCAGTAGATAACCAAATACATGGTGGGGAGGTGAGTAGGGGAATGAGCAAGTGAGGAAAGGGGAGGAGGAAGAGGGATGGGGGGTCACGGTGTATGGCAGGTGGGACAGAATTATAAGAGGGACTCTACCTGACAAGTGAAATCAGTGTAACCTAATTCTTTATACCCTCAATGAATCCCAAACAATAAAAAAAAAGTAATGTTATAAAAAAAAATGAAAAAGGCTAAATAAATGTTTCTTCAGAAAGTGTAAAAATCATAAGGTAAAAACCAGTCTTACAAATTAAAGAAAAATCTTCAAATCTAGAACCAAGATTTTACCAGGAGCCGAAATATGATGGCAAATGTTAACACAGAAATCAGAAGTCTGCCTCGAGGTATGACTTGGAAACCTAGCCACGCTTTTTCATCTTCTCCAACCGGTCTTCCCCATGTTTATAAATTTGGAACTATGATTTGGTCAAAGGGTACTTGTGGCACTGAAATAAAGTACTCCACCTTGAATCGTTCTATAAGCTGTCCTAGTTCGCTGTGTAAAATGTGCTCCCGTGTAAAATGGGTGCCCACGTTTTTGGACCAAACTTTTGGATACAGCTGGAGAAGGCTGACGGTCATCTGGTAAATGTGAAAACATACCACCTTCCTGCAGACGCCTACTCCATGAAGGCTGACCTTTCTGTCTCTGCTGGGAGCTCTTTCCTCCCTATCCAGTAGTGGCTGGAGAGGTTGAGAAGGCCACGTGGGTATAGACAGCAGGGCAGAAACCTCAGAGGCTTCTAAGGCCCCTGGTAGCCAGGCACATCCCTCGACCACATGGACTTCTAAGTTCCTCTCCATGCAGAGACCTGGACAGTCCCACCGCCGCCCCCGCCCTGAGGGGGGCACTCAGTGGAGGATGCTCCAGCCTGCTCCAGTCTGCTCCCACCAGATCCCAGACTGGAACCCCACATGCCAGGGTGCAGGGCCAAATACGAGGGTGCAGTCGCCCCAGGAGACCTTCCCGGCTCCCCTGCTCCTAGCCGCACTAACCATGTATAATGTGCATCCTTATTTTTCCCTCAAAAATTTGGGCAGAAGAGTGTCCATTATACACAGCAAAGTATGGTACTAAATGTAAAACCATAACTTTTTTTCTCAAATGATGTTGAAATCACTGGAGTTAATTTAACATTAAAACGTTTGGGGAGGACAAAGTGAGATGTGTGAGCTGAGCCTTCTAGTTGTAGTTATGCCAAAGCTCCTGCCTTCATTGCCTGTGCTTCTAAATTTTTGCATTTGATTTTAACAACATTATGTCTTATACATTTTTAAGACTTGCCTGGAAAGTGTATAAACTCCCGTGTTTTGATTAATAGAAATTTGCTCACTGGAGAAAATTTGGAGAAAATGGAGGCTATTCTAAAACGCTAACGTCTTTAAAACTATTTCTGGCTGAGTTTGCACTGCCCAAGAGCATCAGGTTTTACAGAAAGAACTTGTTGACACATGTACCATTTTCTGGATTCAGCCAAATGTCTAATGCAAGTTTTTTCACTGAAGATCTTTGGAAGTTTTTCCTACTTTTTAAAACTCTTTTTTAAAAACTGGGTATGGCAGAGTAGCGTGTGGGATGTGAGCTCTCTTTGCTTTGAACTATTATAACATTCCTCTATCACAGCCCTTTCTCGGTGTATCGTAATGGTTTGTTTACTGTTCTGTCTTTCTCATTAGAGAGTTGCTAAGAAAACATCATTTTCCATCCGGCCTGCCGCACACTGCTTGTTAATACACTCGGTACTGCTCAAATTAAATCGAATAACGCTTTGTACCTTGTTGGTCTCATCTCACACAACATTCTGTATAGTAATATGTGCTTGTTTTTATTCCATTAAAGTGTTGAAAATTGCTTGAAATATGGAGCTAAAATTTGATTCCGTTATTGGCATAGGGTAAATAAAATCTTTGGGTAATTGAGGGCTGAATGGTGCTAAGGACGATTTTGTTGCTATTTCTGCATGATGCCATTGCAAAATCTTCACTTTTATCATGACCAGCAACCTGAAAACCCGAATACAAATGCCAGAAATTCTAACCAAGTGAAGGAACAAGAGAAAGGCATGGTAAATCTTCAAGTGCTGCATCTTTGTAATGAAAAGTTGGGTAGATACCCAATGGTGGTATTGCTAGATCAAAAGGTTGATTATTTGAACCCTGGTGATGGGCACGCCTGTGGCCAGGATGCAAGCCTTACATGTAACAACAAACATTTTAACCAGAGTGTCATAATAGGTAATATTTTGAAATTAACAAAAGAGAAAGAAAATGAAAGAAATAAATGGGCTAACGCTTTGGGGAGGAATAGATACTCAAGTATCTATGTTTATTGAATAGTGGGCAAGGCAACATTGTTTAGGACAAATTTCTGAGTAATTACAGTTTAAAAAGAGGCCATGCACTGCAACATGCAAAATATCAAATTTAAGGGAGATGCAAAAAAAGCTCTACAATAAGCCAGAAATTTAGCTAAGGGTCAACATTATTAAGATTATGTCTGAGGTGCCAATTCTTAGAGAGTATGTGTGGATATACAAAACTCTTATGAGAGTATAGAGGCATGAATGGTGTATCATCAGTTGTATTATAAAAATAAATCGTGAGTATAATTTTCATCTTTCCATCTTGATATAAATACATATTTTTGTCATGGATCATATGTGGCCAGGATATATTTGCCTATTTTAAAATATGCAAATAGCTGATTACATATTCTTCTAGTGATTCTACAATATTTTGGATTATTAATTTTGGGGTTTTATTTAGAAAGCTTTGTCCTCTGGTAAATTCTGAGCGTGAGTTAAGTATCTTGCATTCTCATACTCACCCAACCTAATAATATCCAAGAGGACATTTATGTATTTATTTGTGAATTTATTTCATTATCTATGTATTTTTTGATAGCATGTATTTCTTTTTCTATTAGCATAATGTTAAACTAGTAGCACTTTAATCACTTCATATAAAAGGAAGAAGGTTCGGTATCTAAGAACAAAATCAGACTGCAATTGCTAAATGAAATGTCTGGGTTCGAGGCTCTTTGGCATACAGCATAATAGTGAATGGGACGTGAACACCTTCCTCTAGAGCTGTTAGAGTCAGAATTAGGGTAAAGATTAAGGTTTTAACTTTTCTCTCATATTTAAGGTAATGCAAGTAGCCCTAAGCATTTCTGCAGTTTCTCCTACCACATAAACTGTGTAAACCCATCATAAAAATGAAGAGAGAATTGCACCTTCAATTAAGGGGCAAAGATATTGGATGGCACCTGTGGCTCAGTGGGTATTGTGCTGGCCCCATACACTGAAGATGGCAGGTTTGAACCCCCTCTGGGCCAAACTGCAACAAGAAATAGCCAGGTGTTCTGGTGGGCACCTGTAGTCCGAGTTACTTGAGAGGCTGAGACAAGAGAATCGCCTAAGCCCAGGAGTTGGAGGTTGCTGTGAGCTGTGTGAGGCCATGACACTCTACCAAGGGCAATAAAGTGAGACTCTGTCTCTACAAAAAAAAAAAAAAAAAAAGAGCAAAGGGTATAAAGGTATTGATGATTTATACCTCTCAAGATTAAAGTTCTAAAATTTGTGTTAGTGATATCAACGTGTAAGGAAATGAAAAAAATTAATGATTGCAGTTTTAAAAGAAAACATTTGAGAGAATAGGAGCTCAACATCTCACAATGTAGGTAAGTAATTATTAGGTAAAAGAGAAATACAATTTTTTTTTTCTTAGCAGGGACTTAATGAACAGGGCCAGCCAGTAGGGTTGTGAAAGAGAAAAAGAAAACAAAGCTTGAGATTTAAGTCAAAGTCAAATTTATTTTATGTTTATCTTATTAGAGATTTTTTTTTAAACAAAGCATAAAATCAAGGGCTTCTTGCATCACAGATGTGGACAGGACTATAAAGGGCACTCACTCTGCTCTCCATGGAGCCATCAGTTTTGTCCCTTCACTCTCTTCTACTGTAAGAACTATTATTTTACATATGTTTGAGTTACTTTGACGTTTTGTAATTGGTATCACTTTCAAACTCAATTAGGAATCGCTGCTTCTACTTTGCTTTTTCTTTCTCCTGGTCCTGTTAAAGGAAATGTCCTTTGGTAAATATCCAACTTGGAACACTCAGTCGGCTGCTTCACATGAATTTTATTGTTTGTAAGCGTGGCTAAAACATGACCTGTTCTTATCGTTCCTACTGTGATTATTTCAATAAGTTCTGCTCATTCACGTGCTTCACAAGCCGTAAGAGGCTCTGTGTGGTTTGTATTTGGAATGTAGCGGCGGTGGTTTTTATGTTGCCTGCTCATTTCTTTCCACATGGCCAATTCAGAAATTGGGACGAGACTGGCTGCCCTGCAGGGCATCATTAGCAGTGACCTTGTCATTTAATGTTAACTATATACCTCATTCTTACCACGGCTGGAGATGGCTGAAAGCCAGTGCAACTGGAGCATTGCAAACCAGGTGACACGGGCAGGTGCAGATTCCATGTTCCACGCCTGTCAAAATAATGCCCAGATCACCAGCGGACTGGATCTGTTTCATTAGTTTTGGACAGATCTGAGAGTACCCTCCCAATTTATCCTTTCACAGACATTTCTTGAATTAGAGGAATTATTATTATTATTTTTTAAATTTTAGATTGGTATCATTTCAGGGACTGAGAAATCCTTTCATGATTAGTCAGTTCTGCTTCAGTAGCATAAATTTTTTTTCTTTCTTTCTTTTTTTTTTTTTTTTTGAGATGGATCCTCAAGCTGTCACCCTGGATAGAGGGCCGTGGCATCACCACTCACAGCAACCTCCAATTCCTGGGCTCAAGCAAGTCTCCTGCCTCCACCTCCCAAGTAGCTGGGACTACAGGCGCTCACCACAACACCCGGCCATTTTTTGGTTCCAGCCGTCATTGTTGTTTGGCGGGCCCGGGCTGGATTCGAACCCGCCAGCTCAGGTGTACATGGCTGGTGCCTTAGCCCGTTGAGCCACAGGCGCCGAGCCCAGTAGCATACATTTTAAATGTTTTAACACATAACGAAAAACCTGAAATGAGTTAAGAAATGAAAAGTGCACCAATGAGTAAGCTGGACTGATTAATTCTTATTTCATAAACCATCACCAAATTGCTTTTTGATTTTGTAATTCTTTCTTTCTTTCTTTCTTTCTCCTTTCCTTTCATTTTTTCCCCTTTCCTTTCCCTTCTTTCTTTTTCCTCTCCTCCCTTCTCCTTTCTTGTTCTTTTATTAATCTTTTGTGAAAATAAAGCTATTAAAAATAAACAAATGCATTACATTAAGATTATTTTGTACACATTGATCTATCATCCAAATTTTTTACAACACATCTAATACGTAAGTATTTTAACTCTGGAAATACTCACATATATAGAATTCAAAGCCAAAAATTCCACCTGTGGAATTGAATTGATAGTAATGATATTTTAGATCTATTTTATATCTATGCATATATAATCGTATAAATGTTCAGGTGTGAGGTGTGCACGCATACGTCTACTTAAAGCAAAGAAGAGTTTTACAGCTTCCATGCAATAGGATCTTCAGCCAGACTCATGATACTATCACCCTCTCAAGGTTGAGAACTGTTGAACTGAGTCTAGATTCAGCCATTAAGCAAGTTTTGTCTAATTGACTGTATTTAAGTTCACAAAATCAATTTGCCTTTCCTTGCCCTTACATCCTTCGTTTGACCACTGTTACCATCACAACATTGTCATAAGAATTTTTTTTCTTTTACACATGAAAACTGCCCGTTTATTCCCTGATGACAGTAGATTCCTGACTTCTTTTTCTGATTTATGATTCTGGAAGATGAGAAGCAAAATAATTTGTAAAAAATAGGCAGAAATTTAACTTTATAGAAATAGAATTAAGTATGTTATGACTTATTACAAAAACTGTCACTATTCGTGTTTACACAAACAAGGATATCAGTGATATATGTAAATAATAAGTTAAAACAATTAATTTAAAAAGTGGTTTACCTTTAAAAGGTAAGATTATTCTTGTTTTGTTTCTTTTTTTAATTTTCTGAAATTTTACAATTAGTAGAGTAATGCTTTTCTAATTTAAAAAACTATAAAAATTGTAAACATCATTCATATTAATTACAATATAATTTTGTATTAAAATACACTTAACGCCTTTAAAAATTTATACAATAAGGTATCTTTTTGTATAAAGTACAAAGTACAGGTCTTATACAATAAGACATATAATTTAAAATAAATGCCCAAACAAATTTTCACATTTTAGAAATAGCATATATATCTTTCCACATGACAAACATCATCTGTATAGAAAAAAAAAAAAATATATATATATATCTTTATTATCATTATTTTAAAAATTCTCTAGTAAATGTCTAAATATATTTAACAACTATAATAAAAAAGGTATCATGGGTTTTTTAAATGAATTCCAAACCAATGGAGTCCTGTGTTGAAGGTTAAGGAATTCATATTATGTTATGCATATACTAAAATACACATGATTATTTATAAGATCCAGTCAGCGCACAGTTGAGTGAGCTTTTTGAGTCCTGTGCACACATTCTAATCTCAGCTGGGTGTGTTGATGATTTCAGCCACATTATGAATGCTCCGTTGCAGAATATAACAGAGCCTGTACTGCAGATCAGTCAGCTTTATTAAGCAGAGATGGCTGTTACATAAAGTGTCCTTGAAGTTCTATTCCATGTATAACTTCTTATATTTGCAATGTTTGTGAAGATTTTCATTTAGGTATAAACCAAAGGAAACATGTACTGTTCCGCTTTATAGTCGGAGTCAGAATACCACATTTTAGTCGGATGTCTTTGCTTGCTACTTAGGTTTCATTTGGAAATGTATGTTTTCATTTTAGTAAGATATAGTCTGACAATATCCTATGTCGTATAGCTGACTACCACTCAACCTTGTAAATATCTATCATAATGTTTCTGATATAGTTAGTGATGGATTTCTGGTTTGTTTTCAAATACAAAAGACCCTGTTACGTATACTCTCTATATAAACACAGATTTTCTGATTTTTGTGTAAGACAAATTGAAAACTCACAAATAAATATGCACGTCTCACAGGCTCTCTGTGGAAAACCAATAGGTGGAGAGAAATCAGTTCTTTGTATATCTGTGTCGACAATTTGAATTACTTCTCTTCCTCTGTTACTTTGGAATGGGCACGAACATTTGGGTTGTATTTCTCAATCAGTTAAAATACCACCTGGCTTGGAATCCAGAGTCTCTAGCTGCTGCTCGTATCTCACTGTGACTGTTGTGATTTTATTTAACTATGATAAAATAATATTTCAACCTGAAACAGACTTGGTGTTTTCACAAAGAACCATCTGTCAAAGCCCTCTGCTAAAATCCTGTTAAACATTCTCTATTGTTATTGGAATTCAGGTTTCTTTTAAAATAAACAATGATTCATCATCTGGTAAAGTTTATTTTCAAATAATACTGAATTGTGATTTAGGACTTTTATTTGAATCGTAGTCAAATTTTCATAAACCCCCCAAACTTTAAAGCACACTAATCCATGGTTTTGTATTATACTTCGTACTTCAACATAAATATTCCAGAGGGGGTCAGAGAGGCATATGATGGGTATGTCAAGAATCCATGGAGAAATTATTCATGTATTGTTAAAACAGTATCAGCAAGAAAAGTGGGATAGTATAAAATGTGCCTACTCTTTATATAATAAATCTACTTCTATTTCTTTCTTTTTTTTTGAGACAGAGCCTCAAGCTGTCACCCTGGATAGAGTGCCGTGGCATCACAGCTCACAGCAACCTCCAGTTCCTGGGCTCAAGCGAGTCTCCTGCCTCCACCTCCCAAGTAGCTGGGACTACAGGCACCCACCACAATGCCTGGCCATTTTTTGCTTGCAGCCGTCATTGTTGTTTGGCGGCCCGGGCTGGATTCGAACCCGCCAGCTCAGGTGTACGTGGCTGGGGCCTTAGCCGCTTGAACAACAGGCACCGAGACATAAATCTACTTCTAAAAGGCAGCTGTATTTTTACCACAATATTCCTTACCCTATCGTTTGTGATAAAGCTGTTTATATAACCCAATTGTATATAAACCCACCTGTACATCTATAAAAGTCTGTAGCCACACAGAATAAAGTGAAGCCCGAGAAAGGGGACGATGTCTCATATGTGGCAAGAATTATACTATACAGCTATCAATCCTGCGAATATACATACAATCAGGTGAGGAAGTCAGATGTTAATTCAAACACCAACCATCTATATAATTACACATTGTGAAATATTTACTAAGGAGAAGTAAATTTGCTATACGTGTAAAAAGTAATTTGTAAGGTTGCATATGTATGTGTGTATGCATTTATATATAGTATTATGTAACTCTTTTTTATAGGTAGTTATTATTAATATGTACATAAAATCTAAAACAAAAATTATAATGGAGAGGAGGTATCAGCAGGTGGCTTGTTATTAGTGACCTACTTTCACATTTTCAAATAATTTAATTTTGGAAAAATGTTAAATTGCATTCTTACAAAAGAATTGATAAAACTTTTCTTTTAATTTCAACATTTCAACATGGAATTAAGAAACAGTTTAAATTATTTACGAATCAATATTTGTACACTCATCACATTCCTTATTTTCAAGCAATTATTTGAAAATTCAATAATACTTGAGCTAAAATCTTGCACATTGATTGGCAGCTGCTCTGGCGCAGTGGAAATGAGACTGATTTGCTTGTCTTCATCAACATGACAAGCTCCTAGAGAGACCACGGAAAAGTCAGCGACTTGCCTAAGGACAGGGGTTTACTTCCAGAAAGGCAGAGACGTTCTGTCTCTAGACCAGAGATCAGCAAAATGGAGCTGTAGTCCAAATCCAGTTCACAGCCTGTTCAGCATGCATTTTTTTTAAAATAGGGACCTCAAGCTAAGAATGAATGTGATGTGTTAAATATTTTTAAAAATATCAGGGGAAGAATAATATTGCCACATATAAAAATTGTATGCATCTTAGAAGGGTACAGGTGAAACCTACTAAATGCAGAACATAAATGTCTGAACACAATAACTAGGAAAATGCCATGAAGACTATGTTAACCAGTTTGATGTAAATATTTCAAATTGTATATGAAACCAGCACATTGTACCCCATGATTGCATTATTATACACAGCTATGATTTAATAAAAAAAAAAAAAGAATTTGACTATTCTACATACTTCACTTACATGGAATGACTTGTACTTCTGTGATGGGGTCATTTCACTTCGCATGACCATGTGCTGCTTTTCACAACAGCCAAGATGCAGAAACAACATACACGTCCATTGCTGAACAATGGATGAGCCGTGGCATATACATGGAATGAAATACTATTCAATCTTTCAAAGGCATGAAACCTGCAATTTGTGAAAACACGATTGGACCTTGAGCTTCTCATCAACACGAATTGTTCAGAGAACAGGTTATTCAAAGTGCATTTAATAACCAAATCATATTTTCGTGGTTTTTCAGCTAGTGTGAGATTAAAATTGTAGTCAAGCTGCTTATTGGTTTTAATTTCTCATCTTTGTAATTAGGTAAAAGCCATAGCTTCACATATCTTTTCCAGAGAATATACATCTAACCCACTTAATTTACTCCCTCAAAAGCACAGAAGAATTACATGAAATATATTGCTGCTTGGTCAATGACAACTGCTCAGTAGATGAATAAATGTCTATCTATTAGGAATAGTCTGTGGGACTCAGGAAGAAATCTGTATGCAGAATTCAAAACACATCGTCAACAACAACAGAAAAGATGGGATAAAAGTTTAAGAGCCCAACTCTTAAATTGCCAAAGATGAGCTGTATTCTGAAAGGCTCATAGTTGTACACAAATGATGTTAGAAATGTAGACATGTCTGGATGTTAATACTAGAATTTAATATTCATCCGAATCTTGGTGAAATCAAGTAGATAATATCTTCATGATACCTATGTTGTTTAAATATACATTTGTTTTATTATAGAGTTCAAAAGAGACCACCAGATTGAGACTGCACTCACCTCTTTTCAATTAAAAAGTTTATTTCTTTTTACTTAGTTTTTTGTTATTAAATCATAGCTGTGCACATTAATACAAACATGGGGTACGATGTACTGGTTTTATACACAATTTGAAATATTTTCATCGAACTGGTTAACATAGCCTTCATGGCATTTTCTTAGTTACTGTGTTCAGACATTTATATTTTACATTTAGAAAGTTTCACCTGTACCCTTCTAAGATGCTCTTTAGGTGTGGACCCACCAATTACCCTCCCTGGCCAATCCTCCCCCCTCCCCTCCCTTGTCCATATGTACACAATGGAATATTATGCAGCCTTAAAGAAAGATGGAGACTTTACCTCTTTCTTGTTTACATGGATAGAGCTGGAAAATATTCTTCTTAGCAAAGTATCTCAAGAATGGAAGAAAAAGTATGCAATGTACTCAGCCCTACTATGAAGCTAATTCATAGCTTTCATATGAAAGCTATAACTGAATTACAGCACAATTAAAAAGTTTAGCAAGCACATGTTCTGTAAACCCTGGGTACTGAGGATAAGCTCTTTGTTTTTGCTGTGTATGTGTGTATATACATACAGACTGTCACTTGACTCCCAGTGGAGGGGTTGCTGTTGTTGTTACTAGCTATGCAAAGATGGTATCAGAATATAGGCCATGTCTTTCAGGACGATCCTGGAATCAGTAACCAAAAGGTCTAGCTCCGCTCTGGGGACGCTCCTCTGATCTTTCGATTCTTGGCTCTAGAAAGAGTAACTTTCAAATTGGCCATTTCTTGATCTTTTGTTGAATTACAGAGTGGTAGAAGCTAAGAAATATATTTATCTCTGGTTTTCTCTAGTTTTCACATTTTTGATTTTGCGATTGCTTTTACTACATTTAAGTTTGTTAATACTTTTATGCTTTATTCATATTCATTTTACGCAAGACATCCGGGCCTTTATTGCACTTCTCTCCAGCTTCCTTCCAGTTTCTCCTGGTTTGTGCCTATGGTACACCTAGGTGCATAAGTTTTTGGTATACGTTCTGTTTGATGTCCTCTGAGACTCCTGAATTTGAATTTTGGTGTCTGCCATTAGCTTTGAAAACATTCTCACCCATTGTTACTTCAAATATTTCTTTTGTTTCATATTCTTTTTTGTCTCTTTGTTTCTTTCTATAAAATGAAATCTAAAGATATGTCTTTAATTTAAAAAATTAATTTATAGAAAAAGATATCTTTTTTTTTTTTTTTTTTTTTTTGAGACAGAGTATCGCTATATCCCCCTGGGTAGAGTACCATGGCGTCACAGCTCACAGCAACCTCAAACTCTTGGGCTAATGTGATCCTCCTGCCTCAGCCTCCCAAGTACTTGGGACTACAGGTGTCTGCCACAATGCTCAACTTCCATTCTCTTTCCTATCCTTGAAGTATTTCAAATATGTGTATATTTTTCTTATTGAAATAGTCCCACCTATCTCAGATTTTCTGAGGTTTTGGCATTATTGCTAATTTTGTGTTTGTATTTCAATTCAGGAAGTGTTTATGGACCTATCTTCAAGCTCTAATTTTATCTGTGGTCACGCCCTGTCTACTAACTGCCCCATCAATGATGTTTCTTTATTTATGTTCACTTTTTTTATTTGTCCTATTTTGATCATAGCATCTCTTTTTAATTCTTTTTAGAGCTTCCATTTCCTTATGCTTATATGAACATCTGTTCTTATGTGTTGTCTACTTTTCAGAATATAGCTCTTAGCATATTAATGACAGCTATTCTAAATTCCCTATTTCATAATTCTAAATTGTGATCAGAGTTGGATTCCAATGCTTAATCCTCCTCTATAGATTATGCAATTTTTTTGCTTTTTAGCATGCCTAGTAATTTTATCTTGAAAGTCAAGCAAGATGTATCAGGTAATACAAACTGGAGTAATAGGCATTTGGTACCAGGCTTTATGTTAATCTAGCGAGGGGCTGAGAAGTGCTCAGTGTTGGCTTTGGCTGGGGGTCCAGAGGTGGCACTTTTCTAGGGGGCCCTTGGTGGGCATCAGAGGTTGAGTGTTTCTAGAAGACACTTTTCTTCCTCTGTTCAACCGTCTCTATGCTTTCCTAGGAATTTCTCCTCAGAGTCTGCATCTTGCACTTTTCCACTGTAATACACTGTTATTATGCTATTATTAAGCTCTACTGATCAGACAGTGGAATGAGGGGTAGGGAAGATATTTCATGTGATTCTGATGAAATCTTGGGCTCTTAGTGCAATCCTGTAGTTGGAGTGTGATATTTACACAGATTTCTTACCTTCTATTTCAGGGGTCCTCAAACTACGGCCCGCCAAGGACATTTATCCAGCCCACCGAGTGTTTTTGCCTCCACTTGTTGTCCTGTTTAGCAGCGGACTCATCCTTGGGCCACAAAATCTGTTAGTGGAAAACCATTGGTTGCATTCCCAAACAAAACATGTGTGGATTCACTGGAAAAGTTGCAAAAGAAATTCCAATTTAGATTTAAAGAGTTTCATCTCCATGAACAGGACATACAGCTTTTCCATAACCCATTTTCTATTGACATTGCAAATGTGGAGGTCAGTCCCTGAAGTCACTGCCCTGGCCACTCCTTTGCCAGCTGCTCTGGAGCCACCTCTGACTGGCGTCTCCAGCAGGTGGAAGTCAGGCGCTGACGGGTGCAGCGGGGGCGGCGGAGCACTCCTGCAGCTCTGGCTCTGCGCCAGTGGAGGCTTTCCGGTTTCTCCATGGGGCTGGCCTGTGGGTTGGCACAGATGCAGCAATATGTAAGATTAGGAGATGGGGTCACACTCATCTGTGTTCCAATGGAAACTATTTGAATATTTGTTTTATATGGATTTTTATTCACTTTTCAGACATGCTATGAAAGAGCACCCCTCTGCTGCTTAGCAAGCATTTGTAGCTTGTACAGTGGCAGAATGGGCCAAAAGCT